>JAOQIF010000360.1:0-79499 GCA_026260285.1 Colletotrichum sansevieriae
TCCTAAAAGCAATATATTAAAAAACCTAAAAAGCAATTACTTTCTAGACTATCTTAGTAGATATTTATCTCGCCTTTAAACCTAAAATCCTAGCTAAGGAACTTACTAAGGATTTAGTATTGCTAGTCTAGCTAATATACTATATTTGCTATTTAGTATATATCTTTAACCTTATTATTAAAGTAATTCTTATAACCCTTAAGGTAGAGGTAAAGGATATATCTCTAGAATCTTAACCCTCTAAAATATAGCCTAAGGATAAGGAAGACTCTAATAATAAGGAAGACTCTAATTATAAAGAAGACTCTGATAATAAGGAAGATTCTATCAATAAGGAAGCCTCTAATAATAAGGAAGACCCTAATAATAAAAATAATAAATATTCTTCTATCTTCTTTATATATCTTATTCAAAAGGTAGATATAAATTTTAAGGTCTTATTAATAGATATATACTAATAAGATTATAGATATAATAGTTAGTAATCTCTCTAAAACTTTCTACTCTAAGAATATAAGAGTTCCTTAACCTCTAAGTATCTACTTATAAGTTAAAGAGGCTACTTCGCCTCTTATAAGATATATAAATAAGATAGAACTCTACGATACTTATATATATCTATATAAGAGAGCTAAAATTAATAATTATTACTTAGTTTAAAAAACACCCTTATTTTAATTAGTATTCCTTTAGTAAGAAAGACTAGGAAGCCCTTAATATTCTTATTAATATCCTCAGTCCCTTCCTACTATTCACTAACCTTCTCAGCTACTAAAACGGTCTAACCCCTAGTTATATATTTACCCTATTATAAGTTATAATAATCTACTTATATATTTATACTATTATACTTAAAGAGAAAGCTTCAGGTTTAGGCGGTTTATAGGTTAAGAACCTTCTATAAGCTACTAAAAAGGGATAAGAGAAGCTATTAATATATATTAAGAAGATAGTTTCTAAAGATTCCTTTGATATCTATAGTAATACTACTTTACTTACCCCTAAACCTAGTACCTTAGTCTTAAGTACCTAGGATACCTAATTTAACTTTATCAATTACTTTAAGGATCTCCCTTTTTTAACTACTTTATAAACTTAGGTATAATAAGCGTTTATTAATATATATATAAGGGAATATTATTTAGACCTATAATAATAGGACTCCTATTAACCTCTAACCTAAGGCCTAAGATATATACTCTATAGCTTAATATCCTATAATCTAAATAAATAGGTAATTATAGCAATTCGTTATAGTAATCCCTATTATTAACTTAGAATAGGGAAATATATTAATATATTAGCAAGCTAGGGCTATTTATAATAACTTTCTTAATATAGGTAAGATATTATACCTTATACTAAGTATTTATATATCTAATATATTTAGTTATATATCCTATAGAAACTATATAAGAATTCTAAGCCTGCTTAGACTTAATTCTATAGTATTTGCTAGATAGCTCGGGACTATTTATATATTTAACTAATATCTTTCCCCCTTAAATACTCCTTTAGCCTAGCCTACTTTATCTATTACTACTCTCGCTTTAACCTTTTAGCTAAGACTATCTTTAAGATCTTAAATATTAAGATTATTTAGTAATATAAAACTTAGTTAGCTTAGATAATACTTAAAAAAGCTTCTAATAATAATACTATAGAAGCTACTAGAGAATAGCTTTATATTATTAGAGAATCTTTTTAATATTCTACTCTCTTAGAGAAAGAATAGATTAGAAACTATCTAATAATTATTAATAAGATAATAAATATCTCTATTATTTTTAACGGAGATAGACCTCGCTTACTTACTCTTAGGCTAAGTTAAGCTATTTCTAATAATAATAATAGTAATAGTTCTACTAATAAGCACTTATATACCTTATTAAGTACTTAGAGATAATAGCTCTTAAGTTAACTCTCTTATCTTAGCTACTCCCCTATACCCCTTATATCTTAGTAACTATCTAATATATCCTTAGATACTAGGTCTAGGACTTAACGCTAGAAGCAAAAGAGGACTACCTAGTAATATTCTTATTATATCTCCTCTAGTTTTAATAGTAATTAAATTTAAGATTTTACTTACTTCTATATATCTTAGAATATACTTTATATTCAAAGGACTTATAGTAATCTTTTTATAGAGATCCTAGTTCTATTTATCTTCTAATATAAATAGTTTATAAATTTTATATTAATTATTATAAATTAATAGTTTATACTAAATATACCTTACTTTTTATAAGATCCTTAAGATTAATTTAAAACTACTACCTATAGTTATTTATATATAAATAGGCTACCTATAGGCAGGTTAACCTATAGGCTACGTTACCTATAGGCTTTTAATATAGGCTAGACCTATAGGTAATTTGGGTACCTATAGAGTACCCGTGGGTGATTTTCGGTACTACCTATTTTAGTACCCATGGGCTTTTTGCATCACTAGCGTGGAATGGGTTTTCTTCAGTGTGAAGATGCCATGTAGCTGAAGACGATGCTCAAATCCGAAGTAATGATTCTCAACAACTCTTGAACAGAGAACAGTATAAATGGGAATCGATTCTCGCTTCATGTAGGCAAAAAGACACCATCATCAACACTCTCACCACTCTCTTGACTACGACACCTCTTAACAACAAAAATATTGTCCACGCTCTTTAACACTGGCAAAACCTGAATAGCCGATATACATTGATCCGCGCCCCGTTCCGTATCCTAAATCCATACAAATGGCCAAGTCCTCTTCCAAACAGTCCTCTTCTTCCAAGTCCAAGAGTATGTACTTTGACACACAACACCAGAACCCAGTTCTTCTGCTGACATCATTCAGGCTCAAGCAGCAAGCCTTCGAGCCCCAAGGCCAGCTCGAGCACAGTTGCAGTCAACCGATCATGGCAAGATCCCTCGTTGGACCGCGGCCAACGAGCAGCTCAGGGCTCGAACGGAAACTATCCCGTCGGTCGATGGCTCACGGAGCCGTCTTGGCAAGAGCCGTTCAACAACATCGCGGAGGTCTCCGCGGCTGGTGCTGCATCCCGGGATGCGGGCGGCCACCAAGGTTCCGGCGCAGCTGCCACATACGCCACCTCGCAACACCGCTAGGCGAACTTCTGAAATGGAAGATTGGGGGTGAAAAGATTTATAGATGTGGATGACCTTTGACTGTGTTTTTTATTTGGTTTGGAGGTGCTTTTCGTGTAGACTAGATGGTTTCTTGCAATAGACTTTCTTCGGGCCCACGACTCTCACTTCGCTGTCGATGAACTACGCCATCGCTGATCAGCGCTTCGTGCCAGCATCTGTCTAGGGCGTACCTCATGCATCAGCCTAAATAAAATGAAAATGAAGATTCATTGGAAGATCAATCTGCTTCTTTGGCCTTCTTGCCGAATTGGTAAAGGCCCAAATATCTCAGAAGGGTCAGCTGTAGTAAGACATGCCTGGTTGCAGTCAGTTTTGCGCCCAGAGTAATTTTTTATATTTGTCAGTTCAGACTCGCTGTTGTTTGCGTTGATCGAGAAGTGGAGTGACACTAAATATGTAATGCCAACTGGAAAATACAGGAAGAGGAATCTTTTGGACTTATCGGGGCTCGGCTCAGTCATCCTTTTCCATCGTCAGCCAATAACTAGGTATCGCAAGCGACCGTTCATTCTGCGCAGCGTCTATTCTCATGGCTTGTATAGTCTGGTAATTGAATTCGGTCTTGCTGTGCTTGTCTCACTGAATTCGTTTTAGGATATCATGAAGCTTCAAGTTCTCGATGGAAAAGCACATACGTAGGCTAAAGTACGACATCTCGACAACACAAGAGCGTTGAATTCTCCTCGGACACAACTGAAGCGAAAGCACGCACGAGGCAAGCTCTCTCTCTCTTCTTCTTCTTCTTTTTTTTTTTTTTTCCCTTGTTTTTTAATCAGCTCACTGTTTGCTGCATGGGACTATCTGTCCGTTCTCGCCTGTGGCTGCTTGTGTGGACGAACTCATCCTGGAGGGCTCGATTGATCAAGGCACTACGGCTGCGTTTATTCGGAAGCCGAAGATATGAAGAGAGACGCGAGGCACCAACAGTTCTACCTATGCCTTCCTTCCTGAAGAACTACGTCTGGACTGTGCAGGATGCATACACAAAAGCCTACGTACTACGATGACGGCAGGACACTCTATTTGAACTCTTCACTTTCCTAGAACTACTAGATTTCTTCACATCGTTGCATAAAAAAGTCTTAGACGAGTGGACTATTTTATAAGCACAGGCTAGGTAGCTTACGCTTAAAGTAGGTATTACTATTATCTTGTTTTTAGTTATAAAGTCTCCCTCGGATATTGTTAATGTCCTTAATCATCTAAGATCATGGGCGCTGAGACAGCTATTATCCATGCGAATGGCAAATGCCCAAAGTAGCAATTCTGGAACGACTTTGGCATCAAGGTTGTCTATATGAACTTCGCCTTTGAAACAATGCTCTTCTTAGTGCACTGAATACTGAGCCCAACATCACAAGGCCGGAAAAGACGCCGGGCGACACCACAACACCGTACGAATGCCTCGCATCACAGTCCCTGAGGAGGTCAGCTGACTGTTCCCTGAACGAGAGCGGAATCATACTCGATTCAGCCTAGCCAAGCTGGTACTGATGGGCCATTTGTCTGGCTGAATGCTTGGAACATGAAAGCTGCCGGAAGCCTCTTAAGTTGGTAAAACCCTAGACACCGAAGTCGCGCAACCCAACTCATTCCAAGGCTTATACAAGCCAAATCAACACGCATACATCCTTCATTGATGCACATGTTGCTGAATAAAGGAAGGGACTCTAGACCCGATCACGGAAAATCCTGGCCCTTCTTGTCCAGGAATCTTTTTAGTTGCAGTGGAATCGATTCGTCAACCACAATCATGTACCTTCGAAACGCCCGCCCTTCGTTAGGCCCCGTCTCCTCATCACTCCTGACCTGACCCGATATCCAGTGGTTCTTTTATAATACCCCGGCCGAGATGTATTCGCAGCAGTGGCATATCTGATCACAGGTGAGGGTCTCTGGCCAGATCGGGACGTATTTACCCCTTCACGAGCAGAGTCGCAAAACGGACAAGTTCATTGCGTGGTGTGATGTGTTCGATTCCACGGATACTGAAAGGTAAACATGTTCCCCATTGGACCAATCCCTGTGTCGTCACCAAGCCAAACCTACCGCAGATCGTGGTAGCCGTGTTCCCGTGAACGCGCCAAAAGCATCAATGTCCAAGAATCCCAGCCAGCAATACAATTGCAGACGTCCTCTCGTCGCTAGTCTTGAGCATTCAAACCCATCGGGGATCAGAAGATATGACGCCGCAGGGAATGAAGCTGTCGTCAGCTCCGACAAAGCTGAGGCTCAAGGCCCCTAAACGCGCCTCACAATAGAAAGTCTAGACCTCGGTACAAGTCAGCCTCCACTGTAACGAACCCTCCCAACGCGACCCTGCAGATGACAATCACAGCACAGGGAGCGCAAACCCACAACAGTCAGTTTGATCGGCCCGCTCGGACTGTCGGGAGGGTCCCTCCCAGCCCGGTTGGAAAATGACGCATGCAACGTAACGATAAACAGTCGCATTGGATGGAAACCGATCTAAGAGATGAAAAACGGAGGATGGTCGTATGTGTCAGTGAACAGATATAAAAATTATCATTGTGAGTGCCGAGCTAGCCTCAAGTCCGCCGCCCGCAATCCATGACTAAATTCTAAATGCCCGCATGCAAAGGTACAGGTGGTGAGGTGAGGATTCATGCTGCTTCTGTGGGGAGAATTATGCCGGGTCTTCCTGCAGTTGTTTGACGGCCTCAGAACCGTTGTACCTGCTTTTATGTATGTGGTGTAAAAGACCGGGGCCACCAATGATTTGTTTCCAACAGACCCTGCTCTGTTTCCTGCCATACGCCTATAACAAGAAAAAGCACGAGTCTTGACCAGAACAACGTGGATGGATATCCAAACACCAAATGCTGTAAATGATAGAAACGCCGTCTCGTAAGCCGTTGAAGGATAGTGTCGAAGAGCGTTGCCACAGACGTCCAGGACTGGATCGATCACGTCCGTTGGGTGACTCTCCACTTCTTCTTCTCCTTGGGCTTTTCCTCGTAGACAGCCGCTGGAGTTCCGGGCATGAAAGACCCGGGGCCTTCGGTTAGACCAGCATGGTTCACATTAACGCCGGAGCCGGCGATGATACCGCTGGGTCCCTTGTGAGCGTGCTTGCCGAGCTCGTACATGCGGTCCTTCCTCCTGAGATAACGGCGGCGCCAGATGCAGGCGCCAATCCAGATGCCAGCAATGGCCACGACGAGAATGACGAGCATGACAACCCATCTCCAGTGGTTGGAGAACCTGCCAAAAACGGTAAGCGAAGGAACGACAAGACGTAAATATGTACTCACCAGTCTCCGCCGTGATTGCTTTTGCTGGATCCTCTTGATGAGCCACTTGTGCTTGTCGCAGAAGCCGAGGCTGATGTCTGTACGGCGCCGTCGACGGCATTGCACAAGGAGGTGAACCATCCCTGGATACTGCTGAAGCCGGCGGCATCGCAGCCAGCGTACTCGCACACGCCAGTAGCAGCCGTCTTCCATGGTTGCAGAGCACTGTAGCTGCAGAAGCACTTCTCGTACGTCGTTTCGTCGGCCTGAGGGGCAGCAGGAGGGACACAACCGCCGTTGGCGTCGTAGAGAACACCACATTTCGTTGCGCAAGCCGGCAACTGCGCAAAGGGCATCAAAGTTGTCGTAGGAGATGCTACATTGCATTGAGATCAGTCGGTCAATCTAGGCCCAATTGGAGAGACTTACACATTTTGGCGACGATGAAGAGACGTCGATTGAGAAGATTCGGAATTGGAAATGCGAAAGGAGGTTTCGGAGGGATGTAAACGTAGGTGTCCGCCCGAAGTGGCCAAACAAGACAATGGAATGCGGAGACAATGGAAGCAATGGAAGGAAATATTTCCCAATCGCAGTAACCTAGCAAAACACGGCAAGTGGCACGAATGCAATGTTGAGCCACAATCCAGATGTTCAGGCAACGGTTATTGGCTGCGAGGTCGGAAGCGAAACACTTCTTGAGAAGCCTTGGTGCAGGTCGTGTTGTGGAATGGGTTTAGTTAAGATGCGTTCAAAGTTCGAAATAACGCACTGGCAAATTGGCCGATGTGCGGAAGCGTAATGTTTTCGTCCCAAATCTTGAGAAGGCCGAGCAAAGTTCAGCTGCCGTCCCAGCTTTCTGCTGCACAGAGTGCCTCGGAGCGTTGCTTTTCGGTTCGTTGATGCAGGCCGCTGAAAAAGCCAAGGCTTGTTGGTGGGACGGGCGGGATCCCAAGGATATATGCAGGTGAAGATCGAGACTTCAGTATCCTTCGGTTGAGTTCGATCTCGTTGTCTCGATTCTGACACAGGGTTGAATTCGAGCGGTGGGCGGTTCTTCGTCACTTAGGGGTGTTCGTTCCGCTCGGTCTTCGGGAGGGTGGGAATGTGAGGCAAGCGAGATTCTCGTGTCGGGCGAAACCCAAAAGCGGCTTTAGTGATCGTTCGCAAATTGTTTTGGGGTACGGTTGACGCGAGAGAGAGTGTTCCACCAGGAAAATACGTCGGGCGTCGTTCGTGCGCGTCGGTCGACAGATTGGAGATGCAGGTAGACTTTTGAAAATAGTCTAGGTGTTCGTCGATAGCTGGTTAAGACTGGTGTCGGTCCTTACTCCTGGTCCTCCTCGTTTGGTGACGAAGCGAGTGTGCGGAGGGGAGCGGGATATCGGAGCGACCGGATTGATCGGGAGAGTTAAAAGACGTGTGTCTTCCTCGTGCTTGGCGGTGGTCGGTATCGGAGATGGAAGAGGAAGAAGACAGGTGGGAGACAAGAGAAAGCAGAGGCAAAAAGCAAGAAATCGCGGTAGGGCAAGCCAGCAATGGCAGAGCACGCCCAGTACCGCCGATGGATCGGGTGGTACGACCCAGGTGCTCTGCGGAGAATGAGGTGTATCTTTCACGTTTAATTACATCGTTGCGCGCCAGTGGACCTTTCGATTGGTGGGCGCCGCTGGAAACCCGACGCTGCCAGGAGGGAGACTGCCCTGAAGAGAAGAGGAGGGGACTCAGAAGACCCAGGGGTGGTCAGCAGGGGAGGTCGAGTGCGTGGGAAACAAGGGAAGAGCAGCGGGAACAACGTGCCCTGGGGACCTCGTTCAGCCAGTGTCTGGCGAGCATTTGGGTCAGGGGTTCCTTCAAGAGCTTAGCGCACTTTCCCGGGAGTGCTGTTCCTGGACGAGGACCGCTGGGTTTTCCCGCCAAGTTTGCTGCTCGGGATGGAGAAGGCGGGACGCTGCGGTACGTACCCTTGAGGCATCTCTCGTGCCTTCCAAGGCACCTCACTCTACAGAGTCATTGCCTCTGCTGCTCACAACTCTCTCTCCTTTGATTCATCTGAATTTCCTCGTCCAGAGCCTCTTCAACTTTTATATATTACTCATCCGAGAAATCGTGGCTGCTCGCTCTGACTGCCGCGAACCATCTGCGCGAACCATCTGCCTGGTTTGGCAGCCGCCAGCATGCTCGCACAAACCGGGCTGTGCAGCAGTGCCTGAGCAGTTACAGTGGCCAGCTAGAAGGACGACGACAACGACGCCAGACTGTAGCCGGTCTGGCCGAGCAGACTGGATGCTTCGCCTTAGTAAGCTCCAAGACATGATGAAGCCAGCCATCTCTTCTTCAACCACTTCTACCTACATCTGCATCGAAAACTTGGCTTGTGACGAGGATGGCCCTCGCCGTAGCTCCTGAAGACACCATCAAGGCACCTCTGCAGCGCAGGGCGTTCGCGATGGCTTGCTGTCCTGTCAACACTGTCCACATTCTCCTGCCACTTCGTTATGCAAAAGTCTGGGCAAAAAGGTACACGTCAACTGGTGAGATCCAGCCGAAAAGATCAAAGACGCCACACGTGGTGAAGAAGCGCCAGCCAGCTGAGGGCTGAACATTGCAACAAAGCTACGACGCTAAAAGACGACGGTCATCATAATTCTTCAGCCTGCTCTTTTGTCCGACAAGCCAACCACTCAGTTGGCGCCTCCCAGCGTCTACGAAAACACGACGGATATGTCTCTACCCATGCCAATCGCCCAGCTGGACAGGCAATAGCATCAATCCACCGATGCAGCGGGCAGGACGGAGAACGGAAGCGAATGGTACAGGGGGGTCGCTGGCGCTGATGTGGATGCCGCCTTACCTGTTCTGGCTAATTCTTCTCCAATATTCCTGCAGCATTAATTGTGGGAATTTCGCTCCAGGGACCTCCGGGTCGAGAACAAATGAACACTATGGTTAAGAACCGGGATAAAGACGGGAGTCCTGTCTTGGCAAATACTCGTTTCTATGTCTCAGCGCCCAGAAGAAGACGCAGCGAGAGATCAGCGAGGGAGGAGGGAGGACACAGTGGACAGAAGCTGCAAACACCTTGGGCCGTCGAAGACCCCTCTTTCGCCCTTCATTCATTCAATCCCGACACGATGAGGCAGGCCGGAACCCCTTCATTCTCCCAACCGTTTCCAACTACCGCTCAAACTCCTTGTCGGACAAACACTGAAACTGAGGCGCAAAACTGAAAAGGGGATCCCTCGACGGGGAGCTGAGGCGGTTCCACGCGGAGAAGGGGTTAACGAAAAGACTACAGAAAAGGCCAGAAGGCAAGGGCACACTCCCCGAGACAAAACACGACCGCAGACGGCGCTTGATTGCCCAACGGGTCCTCCTCTTGTTCTCGCTCCCCACGGTCTGGAGGATGCTGACTGCAGTATCACCATTGTACCACCAACTCCAGCTGTAGCGCTATGAAATCGTAGCCCGCTGGAGGAAAAACTCGAGCCCAGCAGTTCGGGAAAAACTTTGATATCCTGCCGCTGCTCAATTTCCCCTCGTCTGAGCGAACGGCGGCCTCTGATTTGCTGACGTCACGCACCACACCCAAAAGCGTGAATGTGCTCATTTCTGCCTTTATGCTTATGCTCTCTGCCTTTCCGGCTGCAGGGGAAACCAAGGACGAGAATGTAAGGAACACTGGATGAGAATTGACTTTCTCAAATTTCCTTTGTGCACTAAGCTACGCACCTTACTTCGAAAAACCGTACTCCATTATCTGAACCCGAAGAGAAATAATTAGCGACGCTCCCTCCAGCACAGGGAGAATGAATCACGCCAAAAATAAACACCAAAGTCAGTCAGCTTACGAATGCATGCAAGTCTTCAGTCTCGCCAGCGTCTGCGTCCGATGCAATCGACCTAATTGATCCATCACCGGCAACCCTTCACTAGGTGCCATAATTGCTCCCAAATCCACGGACATTCCATCTTCTCCGGCCTTTCTTGGCTCGTCGCGAGGAAACACAGCAAAATGTATGACGCTGCCACAGCTGCCTCAGTTCACCCAAGCCCTCGCCAAGCTGCGCCGTTGCGGTCGGCGCTCGGCGCTGCTTGTCAGATGTGTTCGGACTCGATAGCCGAGGGAATCAACAAGGAATACGAGCTTGTCTTCCCTTGCACATGCAGTCGATCCCGATATGACCAATTCCTGTTTGATTTCTTGAGCTGATGAAGAATGAACAATCGCCTTGGCCAACTGGCTACTTGTCATTCAGCCCGCGCTGCTTGAGACGTGGCGGCCAGGCACCATCGTCTCGAACGACGAAAAGAGGTGGCCGTCGCCGAGACCAGATCTTCAGCCACGTCCAGTCCTCCCTCAGCTCGTCATCCAAATCTCAAGATCTCCCACCGTGTCACTCGGTCGTAAAAAAAATTTGCCGCCTTTTAGGAACTCTTCTGAGAATAGTTAGAGTATATAGCTTACTTCTTTTAGGAAAAAAGTATAAGTAAATATCTCTAAAGTAATTTAACTACCAAGAAATACAAGTTATTTTTCTTAATATTTATTCAAGAAGTAATTACTGTAGAAAGAAGTAAAAAAAAAACTTAATATTTATTATGAAGACCGGCCATCTTTTTTTACGACCGAGTGCGTGTCTCTATTGACCCCAAGAGCCACAAGGTAGCCTAGCCTGGCTTGCCAAGTCGTGGCTTAGCTGAAGGTTTGACCAGCTGTCTTGGCACTTGTCATTCAAATTTTGGGGCGGGTCAACCAACCTCCATCTCAAATGCACCAAAATTGGCAATGTCGTGGTTGCGTACATGGTAACTTGAACGTGTGTGGTGCACCGCTTGCGTGTCTGATCTTCGGAGAGGCCTTGACTGCAAATCCGGAACCTGGTGGAGATGTAAGGCCGGCACTCGGGCCGGCCTCAACGGCGGCCTTTCCGAATGCTCCGGCCGTCAACTGAGAATTGCGTCGGCTTTGAAATCCATTGAACCAGCCATTCCATGATATACACCATCTGGACGTTCTCGGTACATGCTAAGACGTTCCAAAATTTCCTTGCCGTCTGCTGCCATTCTGCCTCGTGTTTTAAGTCAAAGTTAACCTAACGTTGCCTCACTCAAACGGAGATATTTTTTTAAAAATGGGAAATGCGAGAAAAGTAAGTCTAGTACCGTCAAATATGATCGGCTCTGGCAAGGCTCCCAGGATCGACTTACCGATGTAATTAAAAGTCCCAATCCACTCTCCGTAAATACTGAGCAAGGGTTAGTGACGCACTGTTTCTTCCAAGAAACGTACAGTGTGATTGGTGCATCAAGCCATCGCCTGTGTTTTCGGATCAGAAGTTTGACTTGAAGTTTGGTGCTAGAAGATTAGCTGGCCTGCCTCGTCATCTGACATCGCTGCTGTCGTGATCGCTGCTGTCGTGAGGATATCGCTTTGTATTCAAGAGATGTGCCATTTGAGACTGGTGAGGCTTTCGAAGAGAACACTATTAGGCTCTTGGGCGGAATAATTAGTAGACATGAGAGGAACCGATGACCGTGATCCAATCGTACTCGATCTACTCCATAGCTGCTCTCATCATTCTCGTAACTTCACTTCGATGCTCTGAGCGGACTTCGCGCCTTTATGTTCGATGTTATTGCGTTCATGAAAGATCACGACTTGATTTTGCTAGAAGCAAATCATTTGGCAGGGACAGCAAGGTGGTGCACTGCCTGAACGCTGATGACCCACTGTTGACAAGCTGCTTCGAGGTATTTGTATCATAGTGGAGGAATTGTTTTGAGATGCCTGCACACGCCAATAATTCGAAAAGAGTTAGCTAGATAAACAAAGCGTAGCTGCTGATGCTGGTTTTGCTTTACATTCCTCTAGAATAGATTCTGATGGGTATAAGCAGCCTATCAGACTTCTCTTTTAGTCAGGCTGAATTGGAATCCCGTATTTTAACTCGATTTTGTCTTGCCTCTTCGCCGCTCATAGCTGATTAGAAGAACAATAGGACAGCCGAAATCCATCTCCAGTAGGCTGTAGTGATATCAACCTAGTCGTCTTATTGGTCTGACTTTGTTGCAACATGTGTCAATGATGTCTCCTAACATATTCAAAACGGAATCTTACGAAACTTATCAAATGTTCCCACAGGCCAGAGAATCAAGTCTTCGGCTGTTTGTTTTAGAGGGCTCATGTACCATTATCCTCATATGCACATTGGAATACTGAGATTTCCATGGCGTGCATAACCCTGCCGAGTCCATTCAATAGCGGTTCTACATGAACAATGCGTTGTTGGGTATTGATGGATAAGTGTGTTGAACCTGAATATTAGTAACTTCTACTCCGTCTCGTCGCCATTGGTCCCCTCGATGTAGCTTACCACTCAGTCGACCAGATCTAGATGCAAGCAAGTGCTACGCTGTGGCTCTCGGTCTCTGCCCCTGAATTGTTCAATGGGCGTCATGGCCATTTCTTCATACCAAACTGTTGTACCATTATCCGGGATTGCGATATAAGTTGGTCTCCGCGGAGCTTTTGACCGTGCCTCCTGGTCGAGTTCAGGGTGATTCGCCGCGTGCCAAGCTTCGAATGCTGTGATGATTCTTAAGATTCGTTCTGAGGTGAAACTGGTAGAGAACATCCCATTTGGTAAATGGGCTCATCAATGATTAGAGCCCGTTGACGTGGACTTCAAGTTGGCACATAGAAGCAAGAACTCTTCAACATGCGGAGCGTGTGTCTTTTTTGTACAAGTCACGTCGAATAGAAAACCGTCGCCCAGTGCTGCTGGCGTCGGTAACCTCTAATGGAATTGGCTTGCTCCGAAGTCGTCCAGATGCGGCCGTTTTGATGCAAAGACACGTAGCTAGTGGGGGGGAATAGAGGGAGATATGCATGTCTGTGGGAAAATGGGAACACTTGACGTTACTAAAGAAAGCCATCTGCTACGGGAATAATCAGAGGTATATACATGCGCAAAGAGTGTATATTCCCCCACTGTATTCAAAATGCATCAGTGATTACGGTTCCTAGGCACCTAGGTGGTCTAACCACCAGTTTCAACTACATCTTCAAGTTTCGGAGCTTCCTCCAGCCCGAAATTAGATTAGAGACTCTCTACTCACAGCTCTTACTGAAAGCTGTATGACTCGTTTGATAGTATTTGTGATTCTCCACGCGGAGAACAACCTGGCTTTGGTCGAGCCAGACGGTAAGCTCTTTCGCCATCCTTTCAAAAGCCTTTCCAGACCCTAGCCCTCCGCTAACTACGGCGGGGTAACCCCTGTTCAGCGCAACGAGAGTAGCTAGAAACGAGCTCTTGATGTATAAAATGTTGAAAACGGTCTGCCGGCGTGCCTCGCATTGGTGCTTGAAGAGCGAGAAAAACCGCCGCAAGCAGGGACTACGCCGCCAGCAGTGAGATCCAGCTCCACGGTACCTCGAAGCGAGGAAACATCATTCTAGCCTCACCTATAACTTCGAAAAAGAGTTAAGCTCCTGTCTTCAAATTTTACGCTGGTCAGTATATAAAGGTGCACGAGCGAATCACCATTGTTACATGATAGATCCCCAAGTCAAGATGACTGACTAAGCCAAGATGTTGGCAAAAAACAACATCACACTACTCGGCTGGCGTCGTAGTGACGACAGTCTTTGCCCGTTTTCTGGTTAAAGCCGTGGTCGCAGGAATAGTAAGCGACGCCTTGTCCTACCCCATATTAGAGATCGGCGCAGTCGCAGGTGCCGCCGAAAATCCAATCATTGAAGTCGCCGATCGGCGCCTCGGCGATGGCGGCGATGGTAGTGGGGCCGGGTCCGAGGCGGAAGACGGCACGTGAGGGCCGGACGACGGCACGCGCCACACTTTGTTAGCTGGTGTTTTCAAGGCTGAGTTTCATCACACTCAGCTGCTTACTTCTTCATAGGGTTTTAGGATGTGAGGGATGAGCATACGTTCAATCAGTGAAGCGAGTGGAATTCCCCGACTTTTCCCGACATTGAGCATCCGGTCATAGTGGCAGCCGAAATGCTGCCTTGGACGGTACTATTGTCTGAAGTGGCTGAGTGCAACGAGAACTCTGGACACCTAGGCTTGGCTAACTTGACTGTTTTCATGCGCGAGTCAAATAAATCACTAGAAAACCCCCGGATAAGTCGACTTATTCCCAAATTTCACGATTGTCGCTACGGAGGTCGCGTGCAGTCGCAGGAACGAATAAAGAGGCAATGACCTCTACTTTCTAGCAAATAGTATGTGATTACGACTCCTTGAGACTATGTACAGGAATGTGCTCAAAAGAGATCACACAAGATTGAAATCAGACAGTATTTGTCCAAGTCTAGAGGCATTGGGAGTAGAAGTCGTTCGACTTCTGGCAAGTCGAGCCCGAGGCGCAGACTACTCCGCCAGTCCAGCCCTGTCCACCACACTGGCCGTACTTGGGAATAGTGCTGCCGCCACTAGCAGCCGTAGTGGTCGTTGTTCCTGCGCGAGTGGTGGTCACTGGCGCTGCGGCCGTGGTAGTGCGGAGAGTGGTCGGGCTGCTTCCACCGTTTCCTCCGGCGGGAGTGGCGCTTGATGTGGCTGTAATACGAGCAGTACTCTGGGCTGCAGTAGAAGGCAGGCCGGCTACCAATGTCGGTCCGGGGATGGGGTAGACAATGGGCGAGGTGTAGAGGTTGAAGAGAATGCCGGGGTCGTTAGACTTGTACAGAGCGGTACCCTTGACACCGGCGGGTGCGAGGGGGCCACCTCCAGTCACCTGGAGGTTGAAGCACTGAGGATAGGCCTGGGCGCCGTTGGGGTTACCGGCGGAGTGAAGAGCGATGATCTCGTGGCGCAAGACGTAGTTGCCTGGGGCCAGGGTTGAGGGGATCTGGACGGTCCAGGTGAAGTTGTTGGCTATCAAGACATCGTCAGCCCACTTGCCGTTGGTCATGGACATGTCGATGAAGCCGCCGGCGCTGATCTTGAAGAAGTTGAGCGACGTCTTGTCGACCGACTCGCAGTCGCCGTCACATTTCGCGAGATAGTCGATCACAGGGCCCTTGTGCGACTCGGGCCATGTGTTCCACATGAGCTGGATCTTGGCTCCTGCAGGGACGGTCGCATGGCCGCCTGCGGGAGATCCGTTCTTGTGGCAGATGATGTCCCCGGTACCGAAGTTGACGGGCTCGACGAAGCCGTTGTCTTGGGCATCGATCTTCCACCCGACAACCGGGCCGCTGGGAGGAGAGTAGGTGAAGGCTGGGGAGTCCCAACCACGGTAGGCAACGCCATCAGCTACGAGCCAGTCCACGTGGCCGTGGGCTGCTACCGTGGCTGCCAAAGCCAGCAGGAGGGTCGAAGGGGTAAGATTGCCCATGATCAACTTCAAAAGTCTGGAAGAGATAGATTAGATGCGTCTTGAGTTGGCAACGAGCAGCCCGGAACCTTGGGATGATGATCAGTGACTAGTTCAGGAAAACTGCACTCCAGAAAGACGAACGGCGCGCGGCATATATAGTACTTTCACCTTGAGCCGAGCGGGTGCGTCGACTGAACCGGAAATACGGCAGCGGATACTAATTCAACCCAAAAGATGCAGTCTGTTGGATGACGAATACTTGAGTCGGACGTGGTGCCATCGTGAAAGAGTCAAGAAGAGACGCCGGCGTCGCATTCCGAGTCTGGACCACGAAGAAAGCAGGGAAAAGTTTTTTGTTTCCCCACGGCTCGCTCACTTCATCCCTTGCTTACAGGCGGGAGACAAGTTGTCACTAGCGCATAAGGCGCGGCGCCAAGATGGGGTGCATTCATCCGGAGTGCCTGAATCGGAACGGAGGGCGTCGTGTGTTGCGCCGACGGTCATTGATTGGGAGCCACGATCCGTCAGGACTTGGTCGCGGGTGAAGGGAGGGCACGTGTGGCCCTGAAATGGAGGTAACGAAGTCGGCGCCAACGAAGAAGAAAGGTGCAGAATTAGGAAATCTCGGTTGGTCTGCACCGAGAAATGTGACGGCGCGACAGGAGCCGGGGTTGCGTCGGAGGACCGGGGATGTGGGATCGGGATGATTGGTGAGCGAGAGACATTGAACCACCACTCGGAGGATGCTTTGTATGTGATCCGATGGCTGCCTCCTGATGAGTTGCTTCCTCGCTCTGGGAGTTGGTTTTGAACACTCTTGGCGGCTGGTCGCAATGAAGGGTGGGCAATTAACACTCACCGACAGCAGACTTTTGCGGTTTGATTCGGCGCTGAACAAGAGCATCTCGATGTCTAATCGCCCTTGGTGAGCTAAGCAGCTTGGGTACTGGCGTGAGTCTTGGCCGAACCAGTGTTTGACTGTGAGATCTCAAGAGACATACGATGTGATAAACCAAGAATACCAGGAGGCTTGGCGGCAACTCAAGATTCCTACGCCTCCTATTCATGGATTTACACAAAACCATATGTTTGTGATATGCCCTCAGCTTATTAAGAGTGTTTCAGAATTCTCTCAATTACTTGTATTTTTCCCACTGGCTATAGCGAGCTTCAAGAAAAACATTGGGTTACTGCCTTGAAGTGGGTAGTCATTAGCATTGTAGTAATACGTCCTTGGTTTCTGAACATTGAGATGACATATAAGGTGACTTAGTTCGCTGCACTTCTCGGGGTTTTGGGTTTCGCCCTCTACTTCAAGGGAGGAAGTACTACAACAAACACGAAGCGCATGGGCGACTCGCTGGACTTCTTCAAATGGGGCCACTGGTCGAGATTCACATGTTCGTGGATCTGACATACAGACTAATCCAAGACCCTGAAGTTGGCCAGAACATTGTATGCGCTCATGTTATCTCGAAAGAATGTGGTATTTGCAAGATCCCAAAGTCGGAGAAAGGATACCGCTGACGAGCGAGCGGGACAGATTTGGAGAGAGCCCTCAGTTAGTACGTCAATTTATGTATCCACGCAGTTATTTCCTTGGTCGAACTTCCTTGTACAATCATAGTTTGCTTGATGGTCTCTGGTCTGAATATTCTTTTGGGGAATTTTACGTTTCCGTTTTACATAAAGATATGCGTACTGAAATTTGGACGAAATTATGCGATCTATCTCGTGAACTACAGAAATACCTTGAGTTAAAACACCTATTGAATGGTACAAAAACTGAACCTGGGCTATTTCTCATGTGGCTATTGAGCATAGACTAATGCCCAACCGTTCGTAATTCTCTGCAGGAGTACCCGCCCATAACATTTGTGTGCGCTCAGTTTTGAAATCAGCCATCTAAAGTCCCCGGCCTGACCTATTCCCCCGCTTGCGCTGTGTTGACCTCGCCAATCCTTCTGTATTCGCTGCCACCAACCCACTCCCACTCTATGATCTTGAATGTGCTCGCCTCACTTATTTTAGTCCCGTAGACCCTGCCCGAATGTACACACGGCTAGGGTTGAGAGTCTTTCATCTTGGATGCTTTTGGCTTCAACCCTTTCGCAAAAGTCAATGACTTACCGGGGCTCCCTGGCTCTAGGATTAGGAACTGTACTTTTAGGTCATCTCCCGAATCAGACCCAGCCTCCCCACTCTCGCTGAATCCAGACGAGACTGCTGCGATCGTTCCTATAAAGTCAAGCTCGGTTTTTCCAGATATCAGCATATCCTTCCACTCTCGTTTTGCATCCAAACGGAGATACCTGGGGGAGTTGGCGCCAGTGACAACGTCAAAGATAGCTAATGGCCTAGCCACTTCCTGTTTCGCGTTGATGGGGGCTAGCGCAGGTCCAGATCCAAGAATAGGTTGGGCAACGTCGAAAGAGACCGTATCTTCCTGCGATGAGTCTAACACTTGGATCCTACCACTGTTGTTTTGATATATGATACTTTTCTGAAGCGGAGAGTCTCCGTTCTCTCTCCCGTTGGATACGCGGCGTGTGACGTTGCATGGCATGGGATTACGAAGTTTCGTCATCGTGGTCAACTCGTCCGGTCTCCACAGATTTACGTTTTTATGCCGCCCTACCAAGACTCCAGTAACGTCCACCGCGAATATATCCATGGTTCGAGTCTGTGAATGAACATTGACGCTAGAATAAAAACAAAACAAAACAAAAAAGAAAGAAAAAGAAAAGGGCTTGTAAATGAAGTTTCAATACCGTATTATCGAACCAGTAAACGTCGGAAGAAGGAGGCGTTCCTTCGCTCATTTCAATTTCGTGAACCCGAGACACGGTCCATGTCTTGCTGGACGAATTCCAGGCAGATTGGTACAATAGTCTTGCTTTTGCGCGAGAAATTGCGAACTTCGGGTAAATCTCGTTATACACCTGAGGGAAAGCATTCGAATTGTTGTTGAAGACTTCGGGGAGATAGAGCTGGGACTTGGCGCCGAATACTTTATGGCACGCAATACTCTTGCGTCCAACTCGAGACGAATGTACGCCTCAAGACATGTTGGCCAGCGTTGCTCATTGTAAGCAGCAGGGCACTGAAGCAGTGCAGGTTTTCGAGGATTTTTCGAACTTTCGAGCAAGAGGTTGTTGAGCTCAATTTAGGCATTTCTCAAATCCCTCCGCGCCGCGGGGTTGCCGATCACCCTCTTCATGGTTGGTCAGCATCGTAGAGGATCGTTCCATGAATCCTTCAGCTGACAAGAACAGTGCGACCTGAGTGCTCCTCTCCAGATTGGAGGTTTCGTCGGGCTTTTCTGTGGGGTTTCTTAGCATGACATTTGGCTCGTTATTGTTGCCGCATTTGCTTGCTTCCTTGTCATGGGCTGATTGTACACTCTTCCAAATTCAAGCCCAGCCCGAAGCTTACAGTGATCTGGAAGGCATGTCGGACGCCAAGATCATGTCTTAACATTTTACTGACTTATTCGGGTTCTTAAAGCATAATTGGAGGATTCACCATCTCTTTCGCAAACAAAACAGAGTTGGAATTGACATAGTCAGTCATTGCAAGATGGCGATTCATTTTTCATGAACGTGCAGCGCATCAGAGTGAATTCTTTAATTATCAATACTGTTGGTCTTCAATCAAAAATCTGTGCCTCTAAAACCTCTGTCTTCCAGGGCATAGACTTGATTTGGTCTTCAGCTGCCTTAGTCAACCACCGCAAACCAGGAGTTAGGTCGACTGCCGAGAAATCTGTTGAAGCCTAGATGGGCTAAGGACATGACATGTGTTTTACGACATCCCTGTTGTTTGCCATCAATGTATTGATAACTGCCGAGATGTTGCGTCGGATCGGGAAAGGAACAGCTGCTTCGGTCTCAAGATGAAATGAATGGACCTGCAATCCACAAGTTACTTGATGGAAGACCAAGATATTGAATCGAAACGACAAAGAAAAAAACTACCATGATGATTAAACCAATGGTTCTTAAGGTACGGTCGCTGAAGATCAGACTGCATCCAACGTTCGTGGCTATTATGACCCGACGACAGTGATCCGCAGCGGATTTTGAGAGAGCGGCTAATTATCGAACAGGATTTCTGGAGAAATGAATGACGTGGACAAAATTTACTTGGTCTCAAATATCCTACGGAATGATTCCCAGGCAGACAGTATGAGTGCATTACCCCGAGGAGTTGGCGAACACATCGATGATCGGCTTATCCATTTTGTCATGTTAACGTCTTGTTGCAATGCAGCTCGCATCCCAATTTTGCTTGTTTCAACGAACGTCTCCCAGCGATCACATTCGAGCTTGACTTGCTATCGCCATTACGTGGAGCTTGTATTTGATAAGCCGATCCCGTCTATTCATTGCCGCTCGCCTTGTGAGATGTATTAATTGCTAAAGCCATTGAAAGCGATCTATTGCGAGCGCGGGAGCTGGATCTGTTATTTGATTCGTTCGTTGTGGGAAAGCCTGTACATACGGCTTTCCACACCCATTCTGCCTGTATCTTCGGCCTCCCGTCAGCACCGATGTCGCGACTTCAGTCGTGACCACATTCAGCAACGCGGATCCCAGATGTGTAATCTTGAGCTGTCGTGCTAGTTACAGAGAGCAGTGCAATGCGATAGCAAGGTACCGTCGGTCAGGCGGATGCATTTGATAATCAAACTTGCAAGCCCAGTGTTCAAGGACTTGAGGGTACATCTCCTTCTAGGTAGGTAAGCAAAAGAGAAACAAGCTTCTCTTCAATGCCCACGTATTATCCCATCGAGTGCCAACTAACGCCCGAACTACTTTAACCCATAAAAGAACCCTCATTTACCCCAAATCAGTAACTTTCTGAAATTCTAATTGGGCCAAACCAAGCTATCAATATGCACTGGCCTACCGCTCATGTACGTACTTACTGGCGTTAGTTGGCACTCGATGGGATAACCTGAGTACAATTGCCAGTCATGGTCTCCGCAGGCGTCTCGTGGGAGTTCACTTCCCAAATTTGTGTGAGATCCAAAAGGAAACCATGCGCGTCCTATGCCAGAAAAGATGCTGTTAGCGCCCGAATCGTCTGTTGAACCTTCATCCAGCACTGACCCGCCCAAAACCGTGAGGCTTTTCACTTATGACTCCTGACTTTCCAGGCTAAGTTCCCCAGATCGGCTACTACGCCTCTTGGTGAGATAGACAATACTCACCGATATTGCTTCATTTGCTCTTCGACTGAAGTATCGTTGCATTCTGCGGCAGGCGATTCGTCATGGCCCCTTCACCAGAAGTCGTGGTCGCGGTCATATTTGGTGTTTCAGGTCTGGCGGTTGCCTTGATCGGAATTTATTTCGGATATCTCGACGTCTTCGGGACGCATTCGCGGAACCATTCCTGTGTTCTTCCAACATATCGGCCTCCGACAGACGGGATAATCGCAGGCCAGATTCGCTCGCTGCCTGGATCTATTCACTTACCCATATATCCCCTTCCTGTTCATCAGAAGGCTGCAAGTCGCTCGTTTGTTAGGGGGAGGACCGCAACGGTTTAAGGTGGCACCGTGCCAGCTTGTGAGTACGACCGTCGACGAGACTCGAGAGGGTGTGTTTGACATCCTTGAATATACGCATTCCGCAAAGTTCCATTGGCTAACCTCCAACAGCGCGGGAATAAGCATCCCTGTCTGTGCGTTGACGCCGGTTAAGGTACGCTAAGGTAGCGCGAGCTCCCGTTCCGTCGCCATAGGAGCTTGCCCCCAGCCATGACGTCAAAAGCTGTGATGCCCTGCCTGTCAGCACCATTCAGGTCCCAGCTCCATCCCTCCCCAAATCCCAATTTACGCCTTAATATTTATCGGTGCTTTGCAACATCTATCTGCAGAACTCTTGTAGGAACCGACCGCGCCAGGGTTCTCCAATACGATCATGCAGATTCGCAGCGCCCGGATCTCTTCCTCGATCCTGAGGGCCGTATCCGCCGACCCAGACGATACCGACAGACTGAGCCTCCAAGTCAGAATCTTCCGTAGCCTGATCTCCTTTTTCTCCTTCTTCAGCCTCCCTCTCTCTCGATACCGCGCCGCAGACTTCCTCGAGCTCCGCCACAATGTCTGGCGCCTCGACGAGCAAGAATACGCGAACTCTTTCCTGCTTGCGCCCAAGGCCAAGAAAGGCAAGGGTCGCGAGTCCGACCTGAAGCCTGTTGGCGATCTGGGATACAGCGGCTCGACCTTCTTCACGACGGCCGATGGCAAGTTCCTGATCAAATCGCTCCCCCGTCGCTTCGAGCACGAATTCTTCACGCACGATCTCTTCGATGCCTACGTCGCCCACATGAAGAGCCACCCCCACAGTCTGCTGGTGCGCATCACGGACATGGCCTATACCTCCCTTGCCACGCTCGGTGGAATCCTGGGCACCGCGCCGACCCACCACATCATCATGGAGAACCTGCTTTACGGCAAGGAGACGGAGGAGACCGATCACAGGAAGCAACAGTGGGAGACGTACGACCTGAAGCCGAACGACTACTTCTTCCCCGAGAGAGACATTGCCGACGGAAAGCTGGCCCCTGAGAGCGTCAAGGACAAGCTCATCGACGAGTTCCCTGACAAGATCCGCATTCCGGCGAGCCAGAAGAAGGAGCTCCTGGATCTTCTTGAAGCCGACACCAAAGTCCTGGCCGAAAACAACGCTGTCGACTACTCCCTCTTCCTTGTCCGCTACCCTGGTCCTAATGTTACCGATGGACCTCACGATAACCCCCCCTCCGTCAAGTCCGATGCACACCCGTGGCGTACCGGCATGGTCGACGCCGACGGCAACTGGATATACCGCGTGGTGGTTCTCGACTTCTTCTGGGCCAAACACAAGTTCCGCGCCAAGGTCATGACTGGGCTGGTCAACTCGTACAATGCGGTTGCTGACCAGGGTCCCATGAGCATCACTGCCAACCCTGCCGAATACCGACGGAGGTTCATCAACATGGTCAAGGACATCGTCGTCGAGGCCTGAGACATTTTCCTGGTCTTATTTGTGGTTTTCTTTTTTGCGAGCATGGCGTGTGGCTGGGATTCGAGCCAAATGCATATCGGTTTGCTCATGGCGTTCATCGCAACCGTCTTCCTAGATACCATAATCGGATTTCAAACACTTTTGCTACCTGGATCTTGGTCAACGAATTCCACGATGTGACAGTAGTGGCACTTAAAATCACGCTTGCATAGCTAGCAGTCACTAGCTCTTAATTCTTCCGAAAACTCATTACCATTAATACTGCTCGGCGTTGTCTTGGTCCATCCTATTCCTTCAGATCCTTTCAAACATTTCCAGCATTCAAGAAATACCCGTGAGCAAAGCAGTCTTTCCGGGAGGGCAGTACTCGAACTCCATGCAATCGCCTGTATCCAGAGCGCAATGGATTCCGTTGAACTTTTGGCCCGGAGGACACTGAGGCTTTGTTCCGATGCACTCCTTGGAAACCGAATCCCATCTGGTGTTGGCAGGGCACCCGGGCTTGTTTATCGAAACGCAGTGCATGCCGTTGAACTTGAGGTTGGGAGGGCACTTTGGCTCCTCCTTGGCCCTGCACTGCACGCCGTCGAACAGGGTTCCCGGCTCGCACTCCGGGTCGCCTCCGACACAAACGGTCCCGTTGAAGTGGGTACCGGGCCCGCAGTTCGGCTTTTCGTCCGAGATACAGTCGCCGTTTCGGTGGAAGTAGTTCGGGGGACAGACTTCATCCTTGACGTCCTTGCATACACCACCAATCCACTCGTGGCCAGCGGGGCAGTCGGGTTCCTTCACGTGGACGCATTCGTTTCCTTGCAGGACTTGGTTCTTCGGACAGCTGGGCGTTCCCGTCAGGCATACGCCGCCGACGAGGGTCGAACCCTCCGGGCAGATCGGCGACGTCGATGAGATGCAGGAACCGTTGCTCAAATGGCCCTGGGAACATTCTGGCTTGATATTGGAAACACATCGAGTACCGTCAAAGACAGTATCGGAAGGGCAGCTGGGGCTTCCGCCCTCGACGCAGTCGTCGCCGTCATAGTAGCCTCCGTTCTTGCATTTAGGCCTGTCAACGACGCAGCTGGCCCCGTTGTAAGTGCCCGATACACATTGAGGTGGACCAACGACGCAGACTCGGCCTTGAAGGACAGATCCCGAAGGGCATGAGACGGTCGATGTGGCAATACATTGGCCGTTCGTCAGGGTCGAGCCGTCTGGGCAGATGGGCTTGTCGATAGATGAGCAGGTGGTGCCATCGCGGGTGTAGCCGGGCGGGCACTCCGGGGGATCGATGAGCATGCAGCGATCACATTGGAGCTTGGTGCCAGGAGGGCAGATCGGAGGCTCGGGAGTAGTGGTCTGGCAGCGGTCGTCGACCACGGTAGTCCCCTCTGGACACTGACCGTCTCCGGGGACCTTGCGGTAGCAGACTTTGCCGTCCCACTTCATGCCGGGCGCGCAGCAACGGGACGTTCCAGAGGACTGGTCTGCAGCCAACTCAGTTCCGGGTTGGCAGAACGGTGGCTCCGAGGAGACGCATCGAGTGCCGTCCAGAGTGTCGCCGGGGGGGCATTCGGGAGGAGTCGACAGGTTGCAGGTCTGGGTCTTGGCGTCGTATTTTGTCCCATCAGCGCAGAAGGGACCTTCGGAGATGCAGTGTCCGTCCTTTACCGTCGTTCCCGCAGGACACTCGGGCGGTTGGTGGTGGACGCAAGCACGAAGTGCCTTGTCATATTGACTCTTGCCAGCGCAGATAGGAGGCTGGATGCTGAGACAGGCACCGTCGGTGTGGGTAGTTCCCTCCGGGCACGACGGGCCGACGACGTTGACGCAGCCCTTGCCGTTGAAGCGGTCGCCGTTCTCGCAGACGGGCGTTATGGTCGAGACGCAGATCTTGTCGCTCAGCTCGAAGCCCGACGGGCACTTGGGGGGCGCCTCGTAGACGCACGCCTTGTCCTTGAGCTTCAGCGGGGCCGGGCACGATGCTGGCGTGGTCGTGATGCAGACCTTGCCTTCCAGCTTCTGGCCGTCGCCGCACACGGGCGGAGTGGTGGAGACGCAGCGGCCGTTCTTGAGGCCTGTGTCGTCGGGGCAGCGAGGGACGCCGAGGACACAGTTGTTGCCGTCGAACAGGGTGCCGTCGGGACAACACTTTGTGCGGCCGGAGTCGGGGTCCGTGAGAGGTCGGATGGAGTCCAGGGTGTACTTGGAACGCCCTGGTGAGCTGAAGGAATATTGGTCGGCTGCCGTTTGGCAAGCCAACAGAAGTGCGACGAGACTCCCCTGGAGAGTCTTCATGGTGTTATGAGATGGGTCTATGGGTTGCCAAACATGAAGTGGATGATGAAGAAAGGCAAGTGCCAAAAGTGATGCGTAATGGTTCTTATAAGAGAGTTTTCCATGTTGAATCGTCCAGCTTTGCATGATATCGTTCGTTGCGTGACTGTCATGAGGCTCACTGCTTTGAAAGTCGCAGCCTCTATTTCCGAATTCCGATTGCAGCCTGGGAAATTCTGACAGATTTCGGAAACGGAATATCACGATGGTTGAATAGCTTAGGCCTGGAGATCTCAAAGACTCCTCACGGGACCTGACTCAACTTGGTCTTCGACTGTGGCTCACAACTCCTCGCAAAATGCCGCGTGCGTCATGAAAAGAAGGACGGTTCCTTGAGGATTGTAGATGTCCTGTCAACTAACCGTGTTCAGGAGTTTACTCTGACCTCGAGTTAAGACCAGATAAAGCGCCGGCAGTTGCCAGTGCGGCAGAGACATGAGCCGCGTTGTCGAACTTCTGATACCCCGCACTTCATTCTTCTCCATGGGTAAGCATTTAGCTCCAAAACTTGAGACATGTCTTTCTCGACAGTACTCCCGTCCAGGTTCATCACGTCCACGTCAGCGTAAGTGGACGATCAATGGCTGCGACCCAGGGGCTTGCCTACTGGTTGTTGAATGGAGTTCACGGCCGAAACTATGCCAAGCAGACGTTCCTGGTCATGTCCCGGGCTTTTGCGAACTGCTAGATCCAATTGGTGTTATATCTGACTTAGCTCTTGGGTACCGAGACATTATCATCTTAGCGGCGGCCTAGCTGGTACCCGGCACCTGCGCCGAAGACGGCGAAACGCTTGTAAACCATTTCCATCTGACTTGAAACGCTTTCAGGGTGCTGGGTATTGCTTCTCTCCGCCATGGAGCTCTTTGGCGGAGTGATCTCCGATTTGTCGCTACCAATTTGAGGGATGTCATGGTCTGATTGGCAGGCAGGACGCAAGTTAAGCCAAATAACCCTAAGCGCTTTAGTCATCAGGATATGCTTTGAAAGGGTCAACACAAATACACGCAAGGGCTGCAAAGTCCTGGGAAACACTACTTCAGGACTTCTTTCTCAACTATTACTGGCTTGGAGGCACGCAGAATGTACCGCGCTCCGCAACTCGGCCATATCAATGGTTGTAGCTCAACTTCCATCGCCGATCGCATCTTGCTTCCGACTGACCCCTGGCAGATCAGTTCCACCGTTGAGATATCGTAACCGTCTTCACATGCCAACGTACAACTATCCCGTGTCTGAGATCCATGGTCGAAGTGGCTTTTGTCTCATTCATAGACTACACATTTTCCAGAAGCTGAGACCGTTTCCGAAAACAACAGCAGCGAAACAGACGTTTGTATACAAACACGGCTGAATGATGTCATGCGGGACAGGCACTGACTCCCGGAATCGCGCCATCTCACTGCCGATCAGCTAGATTAGAACGGCACGGTGTAGCTCTCGGCTCAAAACGTGAACTGTGGGTGTTCTGCAAGGAACGGGAGCGGGACGGCCCAGTAACCCGGCTGGTGGCTACCAGTTACCCTGCTTCAGCCGAGTTCCGTGATCGACGCGGTGGTCTCGGTGACTATACAGAGGGTCTTACTTGAAAGTTTGTTGCTCCAGGCCTGTGGACGAAGATTCCAAACAATCTCAGGGAAAAGGATCGCTGAAAGCAGGATACTGAAAGCATCGAATGTCTCATGCAAACGGGATCCATCAGTCTTGCAATTTCCCCACAGGTAAGCCGGTAATTTCTCAACGAAGTGAGCTTCTAATTATTCGGTATCCATCTTTCGACTCTGCAATCAGCAATTGCAGGAGTCTAGACGACTAGACGACCAGGACAAACATGTCTCGACCAAGGCTTGAATCAAAGTGACGGTCATGGATAGGACCTAGCTCTACCTCGTTATGTTATAAAGCTAGTGTCTTGTGTCATGCCTGGTTGCTTGATGGAGATTTTAACCTCCCCGAAGCTTTCATGCCAACACCTGCTTCGACATAATGCTTATTCAGTATCTTTACTCGCTGCTCTCTCTCGGAGCCATCGTCGTCGAGGCTCAGCAGACGCCACTCAACAGCGGCGGCGGGAGTTGTCTTTCTCGCACTAGCGGCAACAGAGAGGCCATTCTCTCGTCATGCTGCAAGAGCCAGACGGGTGATGATTCCGGGAAAGGCTCAGTCGGCGGTACCGTCTTTACATACGACTGCGGACGTTGGGCAAACAAGTACGATAAAAATGCACTTCCTGCTGCTACACCTCGTGACTGCGCTCAAGTTTGCGCAGACAACCCGTCGTGTATAGCGGCTTCCTGGAACGGTCAGAAGGGGCTTTGCTACATGACGTATCAGGGCATGTCTTACGTTCCTCTCCAGGCCAGCAAATGGATTCTCGTTGCCAAGACTCAAGAGACGGCGGATGAGGATCCGTTGGTACCCGACCCTGTGGCTGTGAACCAATGCAACAACGAAAAAGATGATATCCGCCGTGAGCTGAGAGCTGAATGCGATGCCGAGACCAACAGCCTCAAAGCTTCGCACCAAGACGCTCTCCGTCAGGTAGAGGATCGCTGCAGAGGAGAACGAGCTGCTCTGGAGCAAGACAAGGCTCGATGTGAGCAAGAAAAGGCTCAGCAAGGGTCACAGGCCACACAACAATGCGATGCCAAGACCTCCGAGCTCGAAGGCAAGCTCAAGCAATGCAGAGATTCCGAGCAACAACTGCAAAGCCAGGGATCCGGCGGAAGCGGCGGCTTCGCCCCTGCTGGCACCACGGCCATGGGATGCTTCGTCGACAGAGGCCAGCGCGCGCTGCCGCACAAGGAGCTCAACGCCAACGACATGACGGCGGCCAAGTGTGCTACGCATTGCCAGGGCTACAAGTACTTCGGCACCGAGTGGTCGTCGCAGTGTTTCTGCGGCAACGACGCGCCGACGACTTCGGCGCCTCTGTCCGAATGCAACAAGGCGTGCGGCGGCAGCAAGGGCGAGTTCTGCGGCGGCGACTGGCGCTTGAGTGTCTACAAGTACGGCGTTGCCCCGGGAAGCGGTAAAGGCGGCCCTGCGGCACCCGCCGGCATGTCGTCCAAGGAGCCCCAGTGCCGCAACCTCAACTGGTATCAGTGTGATGCGGGTTGCAAAGAGTTCAGCATCAGTGGCGTGGAATACGTCAATCGTTGCATGACTGCTGTCGGAGCCACGCTGCAAGAATTGGGGTACCAGGATCACTATGCCACGATCACCGACTGCTTGGAGATGAGATGCAATCCGGACCCCAAGTGCATGGGTATTGGGTGGATTGCGTCCGAGGTAAGCGGAATTCCAACGACCTTGAGTGCATGTCCGTCAGAGCAAGATTTGCTAATCAAATGGGTTGCTTCAAACAGCGTATATGTCATGTTCATTATCCATCCCCCGCCGGTGTTCGAAGAAACGAAGTTTATCACCCACTTCACCACGCCGTTTTCAAGAAAGACTGGAAGCCTTGAGGTCTATGACAGTCTTGGAGAGACTCCGTTGAGAATTGAGATTTTGCGGAGTACTTACTGGTGAGACGAGGCGGTTTCATGTGGCTAATATGTACTCGGGAAACGAAGGAAGCATACTTGACTCTTCAACCAAATCAACTCACCTTGGAAGAATCAGTCCACAACTCTCCTTTAGCTGTAGGGAGAAACTTCATACATCTTTGTATAATCCTTAGCATCAACTTATGCTTTTGATGCACAGAATCACGTTGACTCTTTCACTCCATAAGGCATGTTGTGTGCTGAGCTTTTGAGCCTTTGATCATGTCTAATCAAGGCCACCAAAATTCATTATGATGAACCCAGTCACTCTTCCGTGCTGTTTCCTATATGCCAATGCTTTTACATTAAACTGGGAGAGCTTTGGGAGACGAAGCAGAGATGAAGAACTCATTTTCAGCGTTCTCCATGCATAGTCTTTTCGCACAAGGCTCTCTCGCCATTTATTCTCCTCAACAGCAAGTTTCTTTGGTCCAAATTCTTCGAGACTGCTACTCGTAGGATTGACCGCAAATGTATCCCCCAGATGCAGAGTTAAGTAGCTCTCGCCCGTTGAGTCTCACTTCTGGCTCTCGCCAGATTTCTCACAACAACTCACTAGCACAGATAACAGTAGCTCTCGCCGCCTTAGTGCTTGAGGGTAGCTCTAGCCCTCACAACAAAACAAGGTAGCTCTCGCCTCAGCTAACCTAGGGACTCACGATAAACCCGCTTAGTTTGATCTAGGCCAGGAAGGGTTTCAACTATCTACCTCCAACCTTTTCCTCTTCCCCTTCCTCTTCCTCTTCTTCATGTTTTCCCTCTTGCTCTTCTTCCCCCTCTTCACCATCCTCCCCGTTCACCATCTCCAACAGATTGGAGAGGGACACCATCCTCTCACCTCATCAATAATCCTTTACCCTACTTCCTCGACATTACTCCAGTACGACTCGATATCATAACCAACATCACTTTCAGAGTGGACACTGAGGGTGTTTTGGGGTCTCCAGCAGCAACCCACCAGCGAACATCACGATCCCTGAAAATTCTTCCACGAGCAGTTTTAGACAACCACCTCAACAACTACTTCCGACGTTGTAGAAATCGAACAGCACAGATTTCGCCACAATAATTTTCTCGCTTGCTACCTTACCTCGACGGCGACATCTCCAACTCGCTCCTAAACAGGCTTTGACTTCGGAGTCTCCTATCGAGAGCATCATCACCGCTCCAGAGCACAGCAAGCCATTGTGCTTTGGAACTATCACCTATTCTTGAAGGTATGATACTCATTTTCTCGTTATTTGCGTTCCTGGAACCTCCCACGATATTTCAAAACTCCTCTCACGATGCCCGTTTTCGAGAAGCCCAGCAAAACAGCCTCAGGCGATCACGATACCTACTTGACTGGCCGTCTGTGACCTGGAAGTTGCGAACAATCTAAAGGGTTCTTTCCCAAATCTTCGTTGGGAAGAGGAAGGAAGAGATTCCGTCTGCCTTCCTCCTTTCTGTCGACTTCGCAAAATTGGTCTTCTGACCCCCTCCACCAATCCGAATCCTCTGCGTTCTCTCCCTCCCCCAACGACTTCATCTCCAACACCTTCGTCACTTCCTTGGCATTGGTGTTGGATGAAGAGGTGCGGTGTTGGATCCCGACTTGTCGTCATTTTCCTTTGCGTCTATGCCCAAGAGCACCAACTCCGCCATCTTGTGGCCCATCTTTTCGCTCATCTCCTTACGTTCGCTTTGCCTTTCGCTATCAATCATCACAGTATTTCTCGACAAATCTAAATTGTTACCCCTAGGCCTCAATCAGCGCGAACAGCATCACTGAAGATCGCATCGGCCACGCAGCCCTTCAGAGTCGTTATCAACCGATGGACAAAACCTCCAACATGATGACAAACGCTTCTTCCTCTGATGCTAAAATGGCCACGGTAAGCGGCGATGATGACAACGAGTCTGTCAACTACGTCTCCACCGACGACGGTTTCGACAGCGGTTCCGATGACGTTTTTGTCGCTACCCCTAATCATTCGGGTTCGGGTTCGGAGTCGGCTGATCTCATCGACCTTTCCGACTTCCTTGAGGTTCCCGCCCCTGAGATCACTGTTGACTGGAATGCCCCCTCCCTTGTACACGCTGCGGCCGAGGTAGAGCGCCGAGATCTTCCCAAGGCAGAGGAGATGAATTTGTCCAGCAATCCTCAGGCGAAGAATGGCCTCGACCCAGAGTCCCCGCCCTTCACGCCTCACAAGTAAGTGCCAGGGAACAGCACATTCCCAACCAAGGTGCCAATAGCTAACACCGATTAGCGAAATTTCCTTTAGCAGGGATTCTAGTTCCTTCTCCGGCCACTCGACTTACACCGACGCCTGTCACAGTCTTCATTCCCAAGATGATGAGATCATTTTGCTCCACGCGCGCATCAAGAAACTTGAGGACAGTCATGAGACTCTCAAGCGTGATAACGACAGCCTAGACACGGTCAACGAGGAGCTGAAGCACAAGGTTGAGGACCACGAGCGCTCTATCGCTAAACTTCGAGAGGACATCGCTGAGTCTGAGCTTCTCCGCACTCGCGCTCAGAGGACTGCGGTTGAGCAAAGCGAGAACAGCGATAAGCTTTGCGTAGAGCTTGCTCGTCTCCAAGACGCCTACGACGACCTTGCGCCGCAGCTTGAAGAGTACAAGAAGAAGCTATTGGGTGCCCTCCATAGTAACAAGCCTCTACACGATCAAGTCCAGTACTATCAAGGCGAACTCTTGAACGCTACGGAGCGCGTCAAGGAGATTGAGCATTTTGCTCGCAACCATCTTGCGAAGAACCCGCAGGACATCGTGGCCTTTGCATCAGTCGGCCTTAAACCAGACGGCAAAAGTGGCCAGCTTGACTTGGCAGCTCAGATTGAAGCTGAGGCTGAGGCTTTGATTTCGTTCGATGGGGCTGCTGATGACCCAGTTATTCCCGGCGCTGAAGTCAAGAACGAGTGTCAACACGATGGCATCAAGGCCGAGACAGAGTGTCTACTCCAAGAAGATGACGCGGTTTCCCGCGATTCTCTCTACGACCCGCCGTCAACGCCACCAACCCCGGCCTCTCACGTCGTCGAGCGCCGGAAAGCGACTGGAGTCACCGAGAGCTCTGCTGTCGACACCAGTGGCCTGAAATGGAGTCAAGACTCTGATCAGTTATGGATTTCCGAGTTCCAGAAAGCACAGGCTATCCGCAGCCACCAGGGAGCGCGATCAGTCACGCAAACTCCCGGTATGTTCATTCACGGCATCCGGTTCGTGCGACAGCACGGCAGACAGAAGCTAACGACAGATGACGGTATTCCAGACGTGCTTTCCCGCCGAGTCATCATGTCAAGCCTTCCCAACGGAGTTCACATTCAGCGTGTTCTGGAGCATGTCAGAGGCGGCAAGATCCTCAACGCCCGCATCGTGAATTTGGGACATGGTGCCAGCAACAACAATTTCGCATGCATTGAGTTCACTGCGGCAGAAGATGCCATGGATTTCTTCCGCTTCACTCGCCGCCGCGAATTCGGCTTCTTCGTCGACGACGTGTCCGTCAGAGCACGCATGAGCCTGCCCGCTACCGATTCGTTCCCGCTCAACGATCACATGCAGACCAAGCTAAGTGAGGGATGTACTCGTTGCCTGTCCGTCACTGATTTCCCAGTCGTCCACCTTCAGGCTGTACTTGGTCACGCAGGAATGTCTCGCAACTATGCAGAAGTCATTACTCACTTTGCCTGCTTAGATGATGGAAGCTTCGAGATTTCGTTTTCTGATATTCGGTCCGCTGTTGGCGTTCGCGAGTACATTCTCCGATCTAAGTACTACGGAGGAGCTCGAGATGGAAGTAGCGTATCGTTCAAGAACGATCCGTGCGATGCCCCCGTTGAGACTCTCATCGTGCCGTTCCTTCCGACTAATCCTACGTCCGACTTGAACATCCTTAACCCAGAGATGGCTCATCTCTTCATGACCGAAGAAGAGAGACAGCTCGACGGCGATATGCTCATGGAAGAAGTCGTTGCAGCTGCCGACCCCAACGATCTCGATGCTTTCCATGAGCAAGATCTTAGAAAGAACATCGTCTGGGAGAAGGAGGCTAACTGGGACGGCATTCCAGAGTACGAGGCTTACGACCCTGACCAGCGCAGAGTTGTCCGCCACCAGAGGGATCCTTTGTCCGGCGCCGTCCGAACTCAGTACCATGGCCAATGGGTCCTCTCTCCCGAAGAGTCACGCAAAATGTGGCTCTATTACAATCAAGACAGCAGCGAGGCCTGGACTCAGAAGACCACCGACCTTTTCTACGCTGCCACTGGAGAGATCGACGTCCGCAAGGTGAATCTATACCTCAAGAGCAAAAAGGCCAAGGCCGAGCAACAAGAAGTCACACGTACTGACCAAGGCGACGACAGAATATCGTCGTCGACGACGGCGGCCTCGACGGAGAAGCCGATCAATCCATGAGCTACGAAGAGTCACCTCAGGTCTTGAATGAGGCGTCATCATCCTCTGCTTGTCGTACAGCTGCGCCCTCTCTCTCCCAAGTCTCCAGAGGCTACATGAGCATTGATGATCCTTCACAGCACATCCCCGTTGGTGTCTTCGTCAACAACGTCGGCTGCAGCTCGCGAATGGAGATTCCCTCCCTGTTGGATCGGGACTTCAACCCTGGCAATAACGATTTTGTACCACCCAACCCTGTGCCCCCTCACAAGCGCGTCAAAAATCTTGGCACGAGTTCGGGATTCCCGTCTTCTTCCCTTTCGGCAGTCGATGGTGATATGGGTAGCCCTGTTCATGGCATTTCGAAGGCGGGCTTCAACCGGCTTGCCGCGAACATCGCTCAGAACAAGACTCAGAGTACGAAGTCAACTGGCAAGAAGCTTGCTTTCGAGCCCCTTTTTTGGTGATAATAGACAATTGGCGGGTGCTTTGGTGCGGACTTGGGACTGGAGCTGGTGTATAACTGAAGGAAAGCGGTGGTTTTCTCATTACGTGCCAGAATCGGCACCCCTTTCATAAACGTGGGTATATTGATTCTCTCATTGGTACCAGCGAGAGCATCATAGCTTGATAGTCCAGCGAGGCATGGCCAGGACCAAACTAGATAGAGAATGATGACAGACTGCAACAGCTCAAGGAATTATATCAGTGACCAAGGCTACATAAAGTGCCGGAGAGTGGGCACGAAAATCTGGCCCCTAACATGCTCAAGTTGTTTGAAAGAACGCTTTTGGGATTGAGTTCCGCTGTGAAGCCTTCTATACTGATACTACCACGTAGACGCGCTCATGGTCATGGATAGCCACAGGAAAGCCATGATACTGACTCGAGCGATCGTAGCTCGCTGGACGGTACTATTGAAGGCTGATTAGTATCACTAGACTCACGCCTTCCAATCACCTAAGAATATCGCGACGGGCGCCCTCCCAAATGACGCCAATTCCAAAGCCGAACACCATCAGAATTGAACTCCGTCCCATCAACAATCACCAAGAGAGAGTCGGCTTCACGGTCGGCGCAGGCTCATCCGAGACAATCAACATCTCGTCGCCCTCTCCGTCTTCTTCGTTTCCCTCTACGGCTCCCTCCAAATCCTCTTTCTCCTCATCAGCCTCGTCCTCCCCCACCTTGGCCGCGGCGGCGGCGTCGGGATCGCCCCCCTCGAAAGCCTCCGAGACGGACGAGAACTTCCTTTGCGCCCAAGCCGGGATGAGATACCTGTCGAGCGTCCCGGAGCTCCCTTTCCTCGGCGTCGGGTTTGACGCGAGGTACCTCTTGACCATGTGAGGCGGGATATTTTTTTCGGGTTCCCACGTGGGGTTCTCGCCGGGCGGCCAGTTGCCCTTCCAGCGGACGGCGAAGTAGCGCACTGGTTTGCCGCGGATGTGGCGCACCTGGAGGCCTTCGAGGCGGAGGACTTCGTAGACGTCTTCGGCGAGCTCGTCGCGGTCCGCGTCCTGGTGTTTGAAGTGGATCGAGCCTCGGGCGGGAGAGCGTTTGGGCGGTTGCGTTGGTTTCGGCTTTTCTGTCAAGGAGGATGACGGGCGTTTGGTGGACTGATCGGGTTGGGATGGTGTCAAAAGAGGCACACTTGTGACGGGTTGCAATGCGCTCCAAGGTGTTGAGCTCTTGCCCAGTGGTGTGAAGCCGGTTCGTGGCGTCGATGTTGAGTTTGGGGTGGTGTCGAGATGAGAAGGTGGTATTGCCGCAGGGGCCGACTCCGTTCTTGGTTTCGACCTTATCGCTGTGCCATTGACCCGGGGCTCGATGGCCGTTTCCTTCATGTCTGGAGGCGGTTGCCATTGTTTTGGTATCGGGGTCTGAGCCTTTGATGATGTTGGCCGAGGATGGGGCGATGATGACGAGGAGGGCGGGTCTCGAACCGAGAGCAGAGAGCGCTTGTGAGGCATTGGAGGGAAAACGGGCGTGGCCTTCCTGACGGTCGCCGGGGGCGTGGAGGTGTCGTTGGCCGAGGCCTGTGGTACGGAAGGGAATGCATGTGGCTGAAGTAGGCGTCCTGGTGATGATGTCTTGGGAGGGTTTGGCAGCGGCGGTAGCGCCGGTGAACTGGTAGCTCGTCTTGAAGAATCGAACGGCGTGCTACGGCTGCTATCCGTCTCAATGCCGGGCAGCAGTCTCGAGAGGGGCGCGCCCGGTGACATCGTCCTCTGCTTTTTGCTCGGGGGCTCCAATCCCCCAGGCACGCTGCTCGCGTCCCCAGAATCGTACTCGTCCTCCGCAACCGAGGAGGGGTCCTCGCCATTGAGCTGTCGGAAGATGGCTTCCTCGTCGTCCAGGGCTTCGGTCTCCGGCTCCGCCTCGGTCTCCAGCTCCCTGAATTCCTCGAGCTGAGCTTTCGAAGGTGTAGAAAGAGACGGCGCGTTCTTTCTCCGTCTTCCGGGCTTCGTCACCTTCTTCTGTCCGTCGTCGTCCATTGGCGTGGCAGCCCTCGCAGCCTCCATCTCGGCCTTCGTCCTGCGTTTCCTCTTGCCGCCCTTCCAACCCACCGCCTTCTTGCCCTGTGCCTCTTTCACTGTACCATTCCGCAGAGCAAGCCCCTTCTCGCGTGCCTCTGCCTCGGCGACAAGCCGGACGTTCTCCTCTTCTTCCTTCCTGCGCTCCTCCTCATCCCGCTCGGCCGCTCTTGCCGCGCACCACTCCTCGTACGCCAGCGGCGAGACGTAATCCGCTACCCTCTCGGCGTCCACCACGAGGCGCGCGGCGGGGAGGTCCGTCCAGCCCACCACGTACTGGAGGCGCTTTTTGCCGTCCTGCGAAAGCGTGTGCGGTATGAAGAATTCCTCGCGGATGTACGCAGTCGTGTCGCGGGTCGGGATGAGGGTGACGGGTCGTAACCCGGGACCGGTGCCGGGTTTGTAGGGCCGGTAGGTCGCTATGTCCTCGAAGACCACCGCGAGTTCGACCTGCTTTGGTGGTCGGGAGTTCGGCGTACGCGATGATGGGCCGATGATCGGGGGTGCGGCGGAGGGCCTGCCGAACCAGATGCCGGCTCGTCGCGACATGGTCACTTGTCGGTTGAGAAGACCATGCCACGGTCAAACAGTTGTGCTTCTCAAGAGACGGTTGATCGTTGGCTGGCCTCTGGTCGTCGCAAGGGGGGTATATGGCCCGGCTGTCGGCAGGGTCGCGCGGTATGGAGTCGTGTCGTCTCGTGTTTGTCGCGACTGCGCAAGCTTAAAATCGCATAACTAGTCAACTCCTGGGACTACGAATCTCTGTCAAAAATTAGCGAGGTGATTGAAAGAGATCTTCGCATCGTAGGAATTCCTTACGTGATTTTGGAGGTTTGAGGAAAGCGGTTTTGCATGTTCTGCGTCGACGCCTGACTGCTTTGTGAGGTTAGGGAGGGGGGAAAAACAGCCGCCCTTACCACTAAATTATTAACTTACTCAGCACTAACGCTAGCTCCGTATTAGCTAGTACAGTCCAACCACTTTCAAGTTATTAAATAGTAGTATAAGCATAGAATTCAATACTAGAATATTACTTTCTCACTATAAATCAAGTTTAAAAATAATAGATATTATTTTAGTTTTATTACTTGTTTTATTATATTTATGTAGAGACTTCTAAGAGTATCCTCTAAGTATGGAACTTTACTACAGTAGTTTTAACTCTTTATTCTTAGAATATTACTCTGTTAAAACTATATAAAAATCTTTACAATTAATATTTAAATACTATAATTATAATTTCTTTCTTTCTATAAGTTTTATAATCTAGTGAGTCATTATAATTATAAGCTCCTAATAGATATATAATACTGATTATAATCAGATTCCTAATTATTCGATTATATTCTTAGAGTTTCTGCGGCGCCTTATCCAAACGTGAAGGCCTAACGCCAGTGCTGTGACGCAAAGCCACAAGGGTCATTCGGTCTAGGGAAGCAAGCGCTGCATAGCGGCCCGTGCAGAAGCTGCGGCTGGGCGTCTACTGGCGCAGCTGGCGACAAATCTTTATGGACCGAGCTTGACCTCATCGCAAGAGAAGCTCCATCCAGTAGCTTCAGTACACTTCCAATTCCTCCCGACAGGAAGCCTCGACGCCAAAAAAAGAAGGAGAAAAAATTCCACACTCCAATAACCGGTTAACACTTACGATCCTCGCACAACAATTATCAACCAGAGAATCGATCACGACCACGATGCTTACTCCCACGAGCACTTTCGCTCTCCGCCTGGCCGGCCAGGGTGCCGCCCGCGCCTCCATTGCTTCCTCCATCGCCCGCACCTCCGCATGCCCGTACTCGACTGCCGCAGCATCCAAGAAGCCCTCCGCCGCCCGTCCGATCGGCCTCTCCCCCTCCTCGCCGATTGCCCGCAGCAGCGCCGTCTTCTCCTCGTCCCCGATCATCGCCTGCGTCGTCCGCCAGCCGTGCTCTCAGCGCTGCAACGCTACCTCTGCCGCCGCGGCGCAAAAGCCCGCCTCCCCCGCCGCGTCCCAGCAGGGTGACAGGCTCGACTGGAACACCTTCTTCGCCCTGCGCAAGTCTCGACGCAGGTGGCAGCTTGGCTTCAGCGTCGTCGGCTTCGCTGGCTCGTTTGTTGGAGGCGCCGGTGTTCTTGCGACTGGGGTCGCGGACTCCCTGGTCTCGCAGGTGCCGCTGGATCCCTTCATCACCCTTGGACTCATGACATTCAGCTTTGGCGCGCTGGGATGGTTGGCTGGTCCCAGTATTGGTTCTCTCGTCTTCTACGCGCTTAACAAGAGGTGGAAAAACCAGATGACGGTGGTGAGTTGTGCCTCCATCGCATGATCTGATTCCGAGCGGGGTGCTAATCTGTTTGCGCATTGCAGAAGGAGAAGGAATTCTTCGCCCGCATCAAGAAGAACCGTGTGGACCCCTCTGTCTCCTCCGTTGGTAACCCTGGTATGTCAATTCCTGCGCATCTGTTTGTCTGAGTCCAATTCTAACTTCGTACATAGTCCCCGATTTCTACGGCGAGAAGATCTCCAGCGTCGCGGGTTACCGCCAATGGCTCAAGGACCAGCGAGCTTTTAACCGCAAGCGCGTAAGCTTCGTGTGAACCCATCAACCCGCATCACAGGCTCAAAAGTACCCGGTTTCTCCTTCTCTCGTAAGATTAATCTAGGATTTTTTCATGGCTCTTGGGCGTAGGCCGCCCTCCTCTCTTTGTAGCAATATGGGGTATGGGGTATCGCGTGGGAAAACTATGTATCATGACGACAGTCCCCTCCTGTCAGAAGAAATCCAACTTCCAAAAACTGGACCCGTTTTCCCGCAGCGCTCACGTGAATGGTAGTGTTGGGTCAACCTCGTCTTTCCAAGCCTTCATGCCCCCTTTGATGTCGCCTATGAACCTTTTGCCGTTGCCGTCTAGCGCCAGGTCTTTCAGACGCTTTGCAGCGAGCTGTGAATCGTTTCCTACTCTGCAGATGAGATATATGGGTGCGTCCTGGGGGAAATCCGAGGGTATCCAGTACGGCTGTGCCAGGGTTCCGTCGCTTGAAGCCTGAGTCTGCTTCATGAAGGTCGAGATGGGCATGCTGAGGGCGCCATCTATGCTACAAATCTCAAAGTGCTCCCGCTCTCTCACGTCAAGCAGAAGATGCTTCGCATCTTTCTCTCTTGAGATGCGCTCATACTGTGCTGCAGTGATGCGCTCTGTGGGCCCCAATATGCTAACCGGGGCACTGACTCCACAAAAGGAGATGTAGTCCAAGGACCCGGATCGCAATGTCTCTAACGACAATGTCGATTCCCCTGAACAAGCAAAGCAGTCCCTCCGACGCCCGCGCATGCGAACAGATCTGAATTGGCCCGACGGCGCGGCTCCCGAGAAGATGAGAAGCGATTGCGCAGCTGCCTCCTTGACCTTGAGGTCGGGATCGACGGCGCCCGCAGCAATGAGTTTGATGGCCTCGAGCGCTTGAAGAACACCCATCACCCCGACGACGGGACCCAAGATGCCGCCCTCGCCGCAACTGACCACGCTTTCGGGTGGCGGTGGCTTCGGGAAGACGCATCGATAGCAAGGACCACCTTCGGAGCTTCCTTGAGGTGCTGCGGGAGAGTTGAGAAGGATGAGCTGGCCGTCTGTCCGGAAAGCTGAGGCGGAGACGAGGGGCTTCTGCAGTAAGACGCATATGTCGGAAATCAGGTAGCGGGATGTCGGGTGGTCGGTGCAGTCAAGGACCATGTCGTACTGAGAAACGATCTCTTCGGCATTTTGGGGAGTCAGATGCGTCTTGTGGCCGTGGTATGTCACCGAGGGGTTCAAGCTGGGTTTCGAGGTTAGCTGTACGTCGCCGAGTCGGTAACGCAAAGCTCACCCTTTCAGAAACGCGATTGCGCTATCGACCTTGTGCATTCCTACTCGCTCGGTCGAATGAGCCACCTGCCGGTGAAGATTGGAAACCTCGACCACATCCCCGTCGACGAGACCGACGGTGCCGGCCCCTGCTCCGGCGATGTAAGCGGCTGCGGGGCATCCTAGTCCCCCTGCACCGATGAGAAGAACCTTGGATCTCTTCAATCTGAGCTGGCCTAATAGTTCTTAGTATAGAAACGGAATCTCTTTGATGCTTTCTCCCTGACCTTTCACTCCCACCGCGGGAACGATCAACTGGCGACCGTATCTCTCATACTCCTCCGCTTGGAGGGGCCATTTCCAGGGTTGTCGAGCGGATGATGCCTCCGCATCGTGGGTTTCCTTTTCCGCTTTCGCGAGCTCGGTTTTGAGGTTTCGCAGTTCGATCTCGGCTTCGGCGACCTTGCGCCTCAAGTCCTCGATCTTGCCCATGTTCCCGTCGGGTGACTTCTTGCGATGAGTGACGCACAATCGCGGGTCGCGTGCACTTTGTGAAGGTCGGAGACGCCACGGCCGACCACCGACCCCACGATTGGAAGGACCCGCTTTTGTCGGGCCCCACCATCATCCATGGAATTTTTGAAGCTCGGGCAGTCCAGTCCAGACGTTGTCGTCGTCGCACTGCTACGTCGAAGTTCCTCACGTTTTTGCGCCTCCGCAATTCGACACCTTCGAACAGCAGATACAGAGTTGCATTCTTCAACATGGTATGTCATGACCCTTTGCGAAAATGTCCGTCCAAAAAGCTGACATCCCCCCAAAGGCGCCCACCGCCCCAACAGCCCTCTCGGCGCGCGAGAAGCGCATGGCCCGAATCCGCGGCGACATCCACCCGCTGGCCCCGCACAAGACGCACCGCGCCGACGCCAAGGTCGACGACGGCTTCCTGACGAACAAGAAGGACAAGCGCACGATGAAGCACAGCGCCTTCGTCAGCAAGATCGCAAAGGACAACAAGAAGCCCGCCAAGCGCCGCCGCCCGAACAAGAAGCTCGTCACGACAATGGAGTCCCTTGTCGACGCGCTCCCCAACCTCGAGGAAGACGGCGGCGGCCAGAGCCTGGAGCAGCTGCGCGAGGGCAGGGTCAGGCACAAGAGCCTGAAGAGCAGGCCCGGCGCGCTGAAGAGGAAGGAGAAGGTCGTCAAGGGGGAGATGCAGAGGTTCGGGGCGAGCATGGCGGCGTTGGCTTCTGTTCCTGCCGCGCCTGCGAATGTGCCTGCGGCAGCGGCTGGTGGTGGTGGTGGTGGTGATAATGTTGCCATGGCGGATGCTGATGCACCCGCCGAAACGAGCGTGACGGCGGGTAGATGGGCTGCGTTGAGGAGGCACATTTCGACCACGATGGAGCAGAACCCTGCTTTCAGCAGGCAAGGGCCCTGAGGTTTTCGAAACAACGGGCCGAAGGCTCCTTACAGAAGATTGATGGCTACCACTGTTCGAGCCTGCCTATAGTTGGTTGGGATCATGGTTACTGGGGCATTTGCACGCACCATCATCCCCGCGGCGGCTGCTTGAGAAGACAGAAATCGAAAGGGCCTGCCTCATTGGCGGCGGTCTACTTGCCTCGGCCGAGAAGAAATGATTGTGGGATTCGGTGTGGTTTACGGGTACAAAAGACTTGCACTTATCATGGCGTCACGGATACGAAAGTTTGCACATTTAATCTGCCTATAAAGGTATGCCCGAAATGATGGGCGGAGGAATAGAAGATCAATTATACCCAATTAAGACATATGGGATAAACTGTTTTCCTTGAGGAGTGGCATAACCTGGTCATAAGGGACGGCGATTGAACCCTGGCAGTAGTAATCTTGCCGATGACTTGGACCAGTAGAGTAGCTCGACGACAATCAGCCCCCCTCACTTAATGTGCCACGGTCTTTCACCGATCATGGTGCGCTGACAGAGCACCAACGTCTTCTTATCTGGACTTCTGATGTCCATGATGTTGCAAAGGGCTTTGTCCGACGTTCCTCTGCCTACGTGTATCAGGTCGACTGCAAATATGCATTGATACATGCTTTTCGCATTTATATCCCCATCCAAAAATCGTAAGCGTTCTGGGACATGGCAACCACTTCCATGAGATACTGTTCAACCCAGCCCAAAACATCTGCTGGCCAACGAGACCACCGGCATAGCTCGGGTGGAAGCCTTCTGAATATCGATTTCGAAGTTGTTCTGCTGCTAAGAAGACTCGGGGGTGAACTTTTGTCAAGTGACACCGGCCGGGGTAGGACCGGGGAGCCGTTGGCGGAGCTGGGGCAAGCGCTGCGGATCCGCCATGTTTTCTTGGCCCGGATCGACAACGCCGGGGATCGCACGCGGCACACTGAACTCGGTTTATACGCTGCGGCTCTGATGATTGCTTGGTACACTCAGCTCACTCTCAAAGTGACGACTGACAGTCAGGCGACCAGCCTTCCTGGGGCCAAGACAATCCGGCATGTTTCCCGCCGCGGTGCTGCTTGCTCACGTTTCGCAAGGAGCCAAACAGGAGCGAATCGGCGATGGACAAAGCGGAGATGCATCGGCCGATTGCATCATATGTAAACAAACTCCGTGAAACGCAGGAAAAGAAATACATCAAACAGGCCACTGTGCAGAAAACATGACCAGCGTAAAACCAAGCTGAAGGTTGCCCGAGATTGGAGCCCCTGGAGCCAGTAATAGTGGGAAGCGCGGGCGAATTGACGATCAAGTGATGTCAACCCCAAGGCCTGGGCCGCATCCCGATAAGATGGAGCACCATCGCTGCACAACACCCCTCGCGTTTCCTGTACAGAAGCTATTATCCGTTGTGGTTCTGGGGGTAGTCTGGATAGCTTCGGCTCCGTCGTCATAACCCGGTCAGCAGAGACGGAGATCGTCAGGGGAGGAGGCCTCGGACTGGGTTGTTTGCCTTGGACCAACGTCACTTCAAAGGCAGATGCGACCGACAGGCAGGTGCTGCCCGCTTTTATTGACGTTTGGTCTTGGCTTCTTTTCCTTTGATAGAGGGAGAAGGATGGTTGAAGCTTAGGGATATAAAAGTTGATCGCTTTCACCTTTTCCTCTCTCTCCTTCGACAGTCACAAAGCCCATCCACCGGCAACAAATCAACACTGCGATTAAATTCATCAACATGGCCGACTCCAACCCCGCAAACTTCGCCAACCTGTGAGTACGACCCTATACTGGATTCATGTCTTGCACTCTGACATGATCGATGAACGCAGCCCGAAGGACGAGGTCCAGGAGCTCGCGGCCAAGGGCGGCCACGCCAGCCACGGCTCCGGTCCCGACGTCGACCCGAAGGCGACGTACAACCCCGGCAACTTTGCCAACCGGTACGAGCCGCTCCGCTCCGGCCATTTGAAGCCCCTCGCCCACATTGCATGATAGCTGACTGCCAACCTTCTACTTATTTCGCAACAGACCTACGGAAGAGGTCCAAAACATCGCGGCTAAGGGCGGTCACGCCAGCCACACGGGTGGCTTTGCCAGCATGGACCCCGAGAAGCAGGTTCGTTGTACTTTTCTGTCGTTGGGCGCTGCAGAAGTCCCAGCCTCTTTTCTATTTTTATTTTTACACCAGATGGCTGACCCTGTGTGTGTTTTTTACTGTTTACAGCGCCAGATCGCGTCCGAGGGCGGCAAGGCCTCTTCTGGATCTTTCGAGCCGGGCTCCGACAAGGCGCGCGAGGCGGGTCGTAAGGGTGGCTTGACGACCGGCACCGACAACTAAGGCAGCTTTGGTGCGCCGGAGATGTACGATAACAACTGAGAAGGGACATGAGTTACGAAGCTTTCCTTTTTTTAAAAAGGGTACGACGAGCATGATCTGCACCGTCTACCTAATAAAAACTTGATATTCTGAACATTTTCTCTGTTTTGTTGGTGGTGCTTGTGTTGTGTGTTCTGCCCGACGCTCAGGCCGCATCCTGGAAAGCTTGGACGGCAGATCATCTGTCATTGCTCAGAAGCAGTGAGGTTGGGATCGCAACAATCTTGGGGCTCTTTGGTCCGATGGTCCGATCTCTAGAAAAATACCACGACTGTTGGCAGGTATGTTCTGTTTTGACCATTATAAGCACTATTTCCGAGTCTTCTTTTCGTTGCAACACGACAGATGCCATCCCGAGGACCCTCTCGGAACTGGAAACAGGGTCGAAACGGCTGACTGCCGACAGATGGCGGGACCCGGCACGGTGGTTGGTGGGAATAGCGGATCACTTGGCGCCGAAGTCTACCTCATCCGGGATGCAACTGGGTCAGGTCGGGCAGCCGCCGGCCGATGAGAATCTGTTTTTCCTTTTCTTCGTTAACCCACCCAAGCACCCCGGATTCTCGCGCGCAGAGAAAAGGAGATCAGGCTGCGTGTGATGTGGCTGCTCGTCCGCGGATAAGGGTCCGCCGAAGCGAGGTGGGTTCGTCCCAGTCGAACTGGCGCCATCTCGATGATTTGGACTCAAGCTTGAAAGGGAGAAAAGGCACTAGACAGTCAATCTACTACTAGGGCTGGCTGCAGGTGCTGCTAATGGGACGTCACTGCTGATGCGGTAAGTGCCCCGGGTGGGTGGTGTCCAGCGTTCCATTCCTACCCCAACCTATCAGCGCATCGCGATGGTCTGGAACCGGTGCCGCAGCACAGTGACGTAGACGACGAGGTGATACCTGAACCCTCCACGCATCTCCTTCGTCCCGCCTACCTACGTTACCTCATTCCTGCTTCCCCCGAACGAAGGAGTCATCGAGTTATTCGTTGTATGAGGTATCGTGCGTTCGTAGGAACAAGAAAGTATAGATTAGGCATTGTGGATGCAAGGACACGAAAGTTCTGTTCCGCAGGCGCAGTAGCAGCTAAAGTGCTGGTCGCAGCCAATGTCACAGCCCGCAAGCCGAAGAACCCAGATTCGGAGCTGCGGCGTTCCAGATCCCCTCGATACCCAGGGTATACTACCGTCTCAACTATACCATTCCCAGGTTCCCTTTAGACCCCATTCACTGCAGATGATCGGCCATCTCGCGTCCAGGTTTCCGTCCTTTTTTTTCTGCTGCCCGCCTCAAAACTATGTAAACTCGCTATGCTCCCGCTGCCCTCTGGGCCGTCCCTTGGAGTGTGCGATGCGTCTTCTTCGACCCACGAGCTCACGCCATCACCACACCGGAAGGACTCGAAACTCGAATTGCCTTTCTGGAGTTGTTAAACAAGCTCGTATCTCACCAAACCTTGAACCCCAAGAAAAAGAGAAAAATAAAAGGGGGGCAAAAAAAAAAGTGTCCCTCCCGAGATCACGAGGCTTTCTCGGCATTTGGAAATACAGTCGCGGGCCATACGATGGCTGCCGCAGTAGACGTTCAAGCGACAGCAGCAGTGCCAGCAGCGTCGAGAAAACCGTTCAGCAGCGCTTCAAGGTGTGTGTATTCTTCCAGTTTCTCGTCATTGGGCTTTCACTGCTTTCTGTCTCTCGCCTTCTGTGGTCTTGTGACCTCGTCAGTGGGTGAATCGGAGAGACCTTGCCCAAGCGAGAAGGTGGTCCCAGCTCCTGCCCCATAGAGCACGCGCCAAATGTGGCTTGCACCTCGTCACCTCGCATTTCGGGTCTTTTGCATGCCTAGTGCTCGCAACGGGCTCAGCCACCTACGGGCCACGTCCTCCCGTCGTCACCCAACTCATCCCCGTCAATCATCAGTTCAAGCCTCATTTTCACTTTCAGTGTTTACCCTCACTGAGAAGGAGCCCAATTCCAGCCCAGCCCAGCTCGTTCTCATTTCTTCTTCTTGTCGGCACCGATCCTCTCTACCACCGCAACCCGTCACCTTACCTGACCTCACCTTTACGTACGTACCTTTACGTACCTTCAGAGGAGGCCCTGCGTCTTCATCGTGGCTCGGGTCCCCAGCGTCTGTTCTCTCCATTCCTTCCCCACCACGCCGCCGCCGCGGCCTCCCGCTAGCCCGTCTAAATCGTTCCCTGTGACCCTGTGACTGGGTTTTGGACTGGATCCCAGGAAGATCCCCAAGGCCTTCGGTCAGCCCATCGCAGCAGTACCCTCTTGCTCTCTCCATCCTCCCCGCCTAAAAAATTGCACCGCTGAAAGAGCCGAGAGTTCGAGGGTCCTTTGTGTTATTTTTTTCTGTACCTCGTCTCCATGTTCGCCTTGCTTTGGCTCTGATTCCCTCCGTTCCGCGTTCCCCCAATTTGTTTACTTTCCCATTTCCTCATCCACCTCCACGATTGCCCAATTTCTCATCCAAACCTCTTGCTTGTGGTCTCTACGACGGATCGGCCCCGGCCTCGACTAAACAGTCTCCTCTGACGCAACCCGCACAAGCAGTCGCTTTCTTGCCTTCCGCTCCCATCGTCATCAACAGCCACAAACACAACCACAACCACAACCTCACCGGGGCAGCTCCAGCTCCGACAGCTCCGACAGCTCCTCCACCTCTTCTTCCGCCGCCATATCGTCGACAACCTCACCCTCGACCTCACCCAGACCTAGCTCAAGCAGCACCTCCAAGTCCGGCCGCAGGTCGGAGTATCGATTGAGCATGCCGTTCAGGAAGATGGCTCGTCATTTTGGTGACACCGTAAGTCTTTCTTGTTCCTCCTTCTCTGCCACACGCTGCCCCCGTCCTCGTCGCACTGCTCGCCTACGTCGGACGACATGAAGACAACAATCACCGCAGACAGGCGGCGGACCAGCACATGCCTCTTTCCCATCGTCTCGTCACTCTTCATGAGCGCCGGACATCACTGCGCGGGGTACATTCCCCTCGCGCGGGGGGGGAACACTCCTTGTTTCAGCGCAACGGTCAAGAAAAAAGACAAGACAGCAGTACTGACCCATCCGGCGTCCTAGCTCTCTCCGCAAGCACCGTATTTGTCGTGTAAGTCACTCATCCCCAAACCGGCAGCCATGGGAAATCTTCCCTTCTGGCACGGTGATCGCAAACCCGGACCCGACTGACCGGTTCTACGACGTCGCAGATCATGATATTCTCCGTACGTAACCTTCCGAAACGTGGGCGCATCGAGCCGCTCCGCGTTCCGCACCTCTCGAGTTGCACTGACTTACATGCACCGCAGTCACATATGAAGACATCAAGTCACTCAAGAACGACTGGTTGACGGACAACGTACATCCTGCCCTCCCTCGTTGTCAATGCATAGCTAACGAGTTGTAGAACATTGCCTTTTGGGAAGAGTAAGCTCAATTGCCGAACATGCTCCTCTGGCCGAACTAACATCCGCAGATGGTTGGAACGCGAAATCCTCCCGAAGTACCCGCAAGCCCGCATCGTCCTCCTCCGCCCGTCAATGACCTTCCTCCTGATGAAGGAACCCGACATGCGCCAGATCCGCTCCGCACTCCCTGACTTCTCCAAAGTAACGCATATCTTCTTGCCCATCAACGATGCTCGTAACGTCGCGCAAGCAGAGGGCGGCTCTCATTGGTCTCTGCTCCTTGTCTCTGCCATTGATGGCGTTGCCTTCCACTACGACTCCCTCGGCGGCGCAAACTACTCCGAAGCGCGCGTTGCCACGGCCAAAATGTCCGAGATCCTCGGCAGGCCCCTCCGCTTCCTGAACCTGGATGACTCCCCGCAACAAGAAAACGGCAGCGATTGCGGCGTCTTCGTGTGCATCCTCATGCGCCATCTGCTCGTTAAACGCTTGTTGTCTGCCAATGCTAGGGAAAAGGTAAGCATGAGCATGGCGAACAAACTTATCGACTCCCACGGCGGCCGAAAGGAGATGCTCAAGATCATCGAGAGCTTGAGGAAGGAGGGCGAGAGGAGGAGATCGTAAGCCCTTCCATTGTTTCCCCCCCGCTCCCGAGTCCTCCCCCATCCAGCAGGGATAGCTATTGTCTCGTGTCTTTGTTGTATCTGCATTTGTACATGCGAAAGGGGTCCCTGACACCCCTTCTTTAAAAAGGAGAAGCGCGTCACCGTACTCGTCCAAGACGCCGCCGCGAATCGAGTAGTCCGACGACTGCAGCACGATCCCATCGAACCCATCCGAAATAACAGGCTGGCCGAGCCAGTCACTCGATTACTCTTCTCTAATTGTTTTCGAATTACGATATCCACGAAGGCACGCGCTACTGTATTTTTCCCTATCCGATAACTACATCCACAAAAAACTACTACGAAATGAGGAAACCGTGTCACGAAGACCTGAGCGTTTGGTGAGAGGAGGATGGGTGGAGCAGACTGACACGAGATGATGATCCACCGGACGAACCCGACAAACACGCGAGACCGAATACACGAGCCAAAGCGGTCGACACTGCGGATCGTGCGAGGAGGTCAAGAGGGGCAAGGTGAGCAATAGACGTAGACACGGGGAAGTCGGAATGAAAGATACGCGAGGCGAAAGATGGTAGCAGGGGGGGAACAGGCGAGGCGTTTTGGGCGTGCTCAGGAGCGCGAAAGAACGGGATGGAAATTATTCTTATTCTTGGCTTCTGGGAAGGGGCGGCAGGCATGCATGCTTTCTGTATGACGTCTCTTCTGATTATGATGTTTCTGGCCTCTATGGTGGAGACTCGGTTCAAGCGATAACTTTGATCCATTATTGCAAAAAAACAAACGTGGATTCGACGTCCAATCGACGGGCTCCCATCTCTGCCTTCTTGACCATTTCAAAAATGTCAAGGAATCATCGTCTGTGGTACAGCAGCCAAGACCGGGACTATTCTTGATGAAGACTCGAGCGATCTGCTGCATTTGACGACGAAGTACGCCATGCTATCGATGGGTGTCATTCGCGACTTCATATCAATTGTTCACTCGTGTCTGCTTGTAAACGGTTGAGAGACGCTTCGATTCTAGGCTCTGCTACTTGTTGAGCAAAGCTTCTTAAAACGCTATGTGGAGAGTAGAGAGAGTGAAAAAAAGGGGTGTCTCAATACTCGCGTGAGGCGTCTCGCAACTTCTTCATTGAAACGGCGGAAGCATCGTCAATACAGGTCCTGAAAGTATGAATGTATTATGGCTGTCTAGATATCTGCTGTTGACGAGGACACTCCGGTATTGCAACATGTCCTAAAGTCGGAGCTATGTAGTCTCAGAACGTCCTTTAACCGGACTGTGGCAGAGAGGGACTTGTATGGTTATCAGCTTAGCGCATACAAATATATGTATTGTGCTGCAGTTAGTCTCGTAGCGTTTGTTGGATGTAGCCATATCGAATTTCTCGACATGGATCGGGGGCTTCAAGAGATCCTTCGCTGGGTCGGTCCATGGAAACGGACTGATCAGGTCTCACGGCAAACGAACGAATAGCAGAAACATATATGTGTTTTTTCGGCGGCTTTGATGTGCTTTTTTTTTATAAAAAAAAAAAAAAGGATTTGAAAGCAACTCCGCATCATCGTCAACAAATCCGCTAGAGACCTCCATGCAGTACCATCAGGTCCGTTGACAACTCGGTGAACCACACTCCGCACCTCGATCCCCACCCCCCACGCCTTACATAATCCCGCCTCCTCCGTCCGCCGCTCGGCGCCCGCAGCGATCCCCCAGAATCGCGCAAGCGTCGTCATCCAAACACCTACTACCTACGTTTCCCTCCCCTTCAACGAAAAACCCCCTCCCATTTGTTCAGTCCACGTTTCGTTTTCCTCCTCACACACCAACCTATCCGTCCCATCTCGAAAAGCCCCAGCATCATCCCAGCTTGGACCCTCTCAACCAAACTCCAAAGCTCCTCGCAGCTCCGCACAGAGCCATCCGTCTTATCATCAGCTCAAAATCCCTGGGAACTTTATACTCCCCAAACAATCAAGACCGGAACCCCCCCCACCACCTTCGACGAACAGCGCCGACGAAACGGCCATCGCCGGCCAACAAGCAAACATGACAGCCACCGCCGCCTCCGTCCCGCTCTGTCGCCTCATCCATGAAACCTCCTTCTTCCCCCCGAAATCGCCATCCTCGTACCCTCCAATCTCGAGCATCCCCAAAACAACCCCCGAACGCCTCGCCGCCGCTGCATCCAAAGACTCCCCAGCAGCAGCAACAGGGAGCACAGTTCTCTACCTGGCCTACGGCTCAAACCTCTCTGCCGAGACGTTCTTGGGCGCCCGCGGCATCCGGCCAATCTCCCAAGTAAACGTCTCCTGCCCCTCCCTCACCCTCGTCTTCGACCTGCCCGGCCTACCCTACCGCGAGCCCTGCTTTGCCAACACGGCCCCGCGCAAAATCCCCAAGCTCCCGGACCCGCCCTCCGACCCTCGATTCCCTCCGATCCCGCCCCCGCCGCAGCCACCCACCACCACCATCACCACGACCGAAAAACGCCCTCTGTACGATGTAGAAAAGCAGCAGCAGCAGCAGCAGCAACAGGCGCAACGCAGCAGCACGCCGGACCGAGGCTGGACAAAGGGCCTCTACGGCGTCGTCTACGAAGTCACGCCCGAGGACTACGCCACCATCGTCGCAACGGAGGGCGGCGGCTCCTCGTACGCCGACATCCTCGTCCCCTGCCTCCCTCTCCCGCCGCGCGTCTCCGTGCCCGAGACACCGCCCATTGAGATCCCCAAGCCCTTTTTCGCGCACACGCTCTACTCCCCCTCGATCCCGGACGCCGCCGAACCCGGGAAGCCCGATGATGATGATGATGATGATGCCGACAACAACAACGACGACGACGACGACGACGACAACAAAAAGCCGGAGGACCCGCGCAAGAAGTGGTACTACCGCTTCATCAAGCCCCCACGCCGGCCCGACCCCAACTACGCGCAGCCGTCGGCGCGGTACCTGAAGCTGATCACGGACGGCGCCGCGGAGCACGAGCTGCCGGACGATTACCAGCGCTGGCTGAACGGCCTGCAGGCGTACGCCGTGACGACGCGCCGGCAGCAGATCGCGCAGTGGCTGCTGACGGGGCTGTTCCTCCCGGTGATGCTGCTCTTCTTTCAGCTGAACAAGTGGCTTTCGAACAAGGAGGGCAAGTTCCCGCTCTGGTTGGGGATCACGCTGAGTGTCATCTTCAACATGCTCTGGATGGGTTACGACTCCGTGCTGAAGCCTGTCTTTGGCGATGGGGAGAGGACGCAGGAAGAGGAGGAGAAGAGGAGGTGGCGACGCGTGCCGGTTACGGATATTGAAAAGACTAACTCGCTACTGCGAGATTGGTAGACGGGATTTATTATCAGAAGTACATGTACATCATCACTTTTTCCTAGCGTCGGGATACCAGGATCACTCTAGATTGATCAGGAACAAAGTCAAATTGCTTCAACCCGTCTAAATCCATCCCACACCATGCCGCTGTGGTATTCAATCCAGGGATATCGATGCCTGTTATCTTCAAATTCCAGCCCCGAGACTCCGATCCACCTGCTAACATGCCTCGCTTACACGTGCCATGCGGTGCCGTCCATCCATCATCGCACAGTAAATGTTCCGTATTATTCGAAATGCTCCAAGCTACAATCACTCTCTCTCTGACCCTCTAGTTGTCCGAGACCAGGCTTGGGATATCGTCGACACTGTATCGGCCCTCCAGGATACCGTTGACGGCCGTGAACAGGGGGTATTCCTTCTCCAGCCCCCTCGCCTTGAGGAAGCTGTTCACCTCCTTGGCCGTGCTGGTGCCCTGGAGCAGCTGACCGTTCAGCTCACGCTTCTCGATCTCCTGGACGCTGAGACCCTCCTCGACGGCCATCTTTGCGCACTTGAAGTTGCGACCACCGCTGCACGAGGTGATCAAATCAGCCACACCGGCAGACTCCTCGGTGAAGGTACCCGTGTGCACCGTCTGGCCGAAGAACTCCTTCCCAAAGTTGACCATCTCCAGCAAACCAACACGCATGATGGCGGCCTTGGCGTTGTCACCCCAGCCGCGGCCGTCGACGAATCCCGCAGCGAGCGCGACAATGTTCTTCAACGCACCGCCAAGGGACACACCTGCCACATCAGAGACCATGCGGACGTGGAAGTAGGGTCGGTGGAAGAGGGTCTTGAAGATCTGGTGGTCGAGGGGCGGGTACTCGGCTGGCACGGGTGTGAGCTTCGTCTTGGAGGTGCGGCCGCGGGCATCCTTGTGCTGCATCTCGACGGGGGTCAGGGGCGCAATGCCGTTGCCGTTGCCATTGTGGCTGGGAGAGGTCGAACGCGGGGTGGGCGCGCGGGAGTTGTCCATCGGGGGCGGGTCGTAGGCGATGGTGGTCTCGGACCACTTCTCGGCGGCAATCTCTGAGGCGATGTTTGCGCCGGACAGGGCGCCGCAATAGATGCCGAGGCCGTCGCCGATCCACTCGGAGAAGAGGGAGATGCCGTCGTCGGAGACATTGACGCCCTTAATGCAGGAGACGCCGCGGGCGAAGGGGAGGATGTGGCCGCGCAGCTGCTTGCAGACGTTGCCGATGAACTGGTGGGGGAGGTTGAAGATGAGAATGGTGGAGTCGCGGACGGCGTCCTGGAGGGAGGGGTTCGCGACGATGTTGGAGGGCAGCTTGATGCCGGGCAGGTATTTCGTGTTCTCGTGGTGCTTGTTGATGACGGCGGTGAGCTTCTGGGGAGCGTCGCCGACGGAGGGGTCGTGATAGGGGGAGGAGCTGTCGAGGACAACGTCTTCTTCGAACACCCACATATGGACGTCCTCTTCGAACAGATCCGGGTGGGCTCTCGTGTTCTCGGCCACGATCTTGGAGATGGTTGAGCCCCTGCGGGAGAAGATACGGTCAGCGATGTTTCACGATGTATATCAGAGGACCTGTCCTGAGCGGTCTGGAGAGGGGGTTTTACCAGTTACCGGAGCCCACCACGGTGACCTTGTGTCTCTTCTCGGCGCCGAGGGAAGCCATTGTGGCGGAGGAGTAAAAACGTCGTTGGGGAAAGCTGCTTCTGGCGAGTGAAACAACAGATCGTAGACGGAAGAGCATGAAGCAGACAGATGGAGGAGGAGAGCGGAAATGGTAGTCTAGAGGGGGTGCAAGAAGTTTATCTTGTTATGTACTGGGTTAGGTGTAAGGGAGGAGGGTCCAGCCAGACAGGTATCCGTATCGGTATCAGGGCGGCGGCAGGCGCGTGGTGGATGGTAAGGTACGGGATGGGGATGTCTTGGGTTCTCGTGGTAGCGGCAACGGCAGTGGCAGGAAAAAAAAAAAAGAGAGAGAGACAACGATGGCGGTTCATTCCTCGCTCAGCATGTGTTTTTGCCCCTCTATTCTTTCCGATCCCCTCAGCCCGCCCTCCTCGCTCCCCCCCCCGTCACATCCTTGGAAGTGAGAAAGCTGCCAGTATCAGCGAACGACTGGTATGACGGGGGTGTTCCTGCCCGGCGGCAGTGTTGAGAGCAAGCATGACGCACCTCCTCGCCGGCAGGGTCGCGGCAGAAGACCCGACCGCTTTCCTCAAGAGGAATAGTCGCCCAACGAAATGCCAGGGGTTGAGGCCGATTCGGGCCCTTTTTTTGGACGGGACAGGGGGTCTCGCCGGCGCTGAACAGCGCTGCTGAGCCTGGCAACCAGAGTTCCTGGTCCCGGGGCGCGCTCTTGTGCCTCGGCCGGACTCTGCGCCTGCGCCGGAACCTGCTGGCCGAGGCAACACGGGATGGAAACACAGCTTGCTCGCGTGCTCATGTTTTGTCTTGTCTTCGTCAAGCTTGTTTCCCCAAACCTGCTCTCCAGATTCTCAATTAGCCTTTCCAATTGTCTTCAGCGAGTCCTCTTCCCATGGATCTCGGCTAGTCACAAGACAAGAAAAAAGTCAACAAACTGCCCACCAATATCAAGCCTCATGCTCCCCTGCTTATAGCCCCCCAAAGTGGCACCGAAGTGGGAACCTGCCAGCGAAAACCAGAGCCCCCCAAAGATGAGATTGTCCAATGCGAGCTCCTTCTGCCTTTCCGGTTCTCTCCTTGTGAGAACTGCTCCCCCTGCTCGCAGATGGGGAATCACATGCGAATTTCTGCTTCCATCCGTTTCCTTTCGCCCTGGTTCCTGGCCCACCCACGTCTTTCGGGGAGGATGGATCGTCGCGTGGGTTGACTTTTTCTCATTGGAAGAAGCGCGAGGAACGCGGCGACGCGGGATGCAAAGGCCGTCCGCGGCTCAACTCCGACCGGACCTCTGATCCAAGTCACGCCGTTGAGGCTTTGCATGTGGCCTCTCCCGCGGTAGTCTTGGGTTTGCCGCCCGGAGCCGCGTAGTCGCTTAACCTCACTTGCACATCTTCCTGAGGACCAGATGACGGCCGACCGTTCGACTTTTCTCAATGAGGTATGGTCCAGCCGCTGTGTGCATTCCTTGAGGTAACGGCTGCTTGGCCATGTCCGAACTTTTGTGTCTTGGTGTCACTCCCGCTTTTGGGAACATTCTATGCTGCAGTTTGTTCCGGTTGCTCGTCGCTATTGCATGGTCAGGCTCAATCTCAACCCATCACTGGAGTGTCTGTTCAATCTGTGGGTCACGAAACACAGAAGGACTGCCTTTCACAGAGTCTACGGTTTTTCAGTGAGGTGCCATAGGCTTTTCGAACTCAGTCCAAATAGATCATCCCATTACTGAGCAGATTGGGGTATGGACCTAGTTAGATGAGCATGGAAGCAACCGGGGAGGGCGATCGCCACCCATATCAAGTACCTCCCAACCGCATATTTAGGTTGTGGCCGCTGGAGTCCAGCAGCACCCGACAACAGGGTTGCCGGGTGGAACGTGAGCCACTCGGCAAAGGGGACTGAAAGCCGCCACAACACTGGCACGACCAGCAGTAGGTGAATGTAGAAAGCGATTGTTGCGTAGGTCAGCATGTTCGCGGTCTTGGTGAAGAAACAAGTCGAGCAGGGCCTCTCCGGCCAATCGCGGCTAATATCTGTCAGTTTCGAGACCACTTCGATGCCAGTGATGGGAACAACATACCAAAACTACCGCAAACTAGAAGAGAACATAGGTAACGAGAGTTTGTTTGATGAACTGTGTCCAGGACTAGCGATAGCCGTCCTTGATTCCGGTCAGGGGGAGCAGAATCTAAGCCGAAATGGATGCAATTTTGAAAAACAGCACTTCCGTTTCTGAGAGTGTCGAACCGACAGTGAAATAACGGAACTTCGGGGGGATTTGCAGGTAGTCTCGCTCGAACCAGATAGCATAGTCTGCTATGCGACCGGAGAGAGCCGAATAGGCTTCCTCCCGTGCTGATATGTTCATCCTGTTGCTTCGAGGTGACACCTATACAGGTAAAGGAGGAGTTGTTGTGATAGGAGAGAGAAGAGAAACTCCTCGCTGAAATGACCAAGATCTTAAACACACCCACCTTGGCTTAGTAACATAACCTAGTCCAGAATTTTGGTTCGGAATTTGGCTTTGCAGAGGATAGAAAAGCTTGAACGAACCCACCCGGATGGCGCGTGCAACTTCAAGGCTTACCCGCTGACGTCGATCATCCCGCTCAATCAGCTTTCAAAAGAGGAGGCATTTGTTTGCACTCGCGAGCCAGATTGATACGCGGAAGGACATTCTCGGTGGCTACTTGTGAAGAGGTCCCTGCTAAATCTCGGTTTGACCCTCTTAATGAGCAAGAGCGTCAAGGGTCAAGATCTGTGGGAATATCTTGCCACTGTCGCGCAGCGAGTCGGCTCCCAGCCGATGGCGATACAGGAGCACGCAATAGTCGCTCTCCGTTACTGCCTAACAAGCCAGGCTCTGGCGGGAGCAAAATCGTTGAAGAACTTCAAGGCGAAAGGCTGGCACAGAGACAGAAAACGACCTAACTGCTGAGCCGGAGTTTTGGCGTTTGGGCAAGGGCAATTTGAGCCCTTATCTGAGTGGTCGTCCACGCACGGCGGGCATGGCGTGCCGCAGGCTAGCGGGCGCGCGGATCGGCGAGAGCGGGAGTGACCTTCAAAGCTTCTTAACTCTCGCCCTACTGCACTTTCCGGGGAGGGGGGGTTTCTCATCGTGTTTGGTTTTGTGAAAGGAATTAGGGAGAGGTGTGCTGTGGTGGTGTCCAAAGACGAGTCCGAAAGTGAAGACGGAAATGGTGAGACCCGTTAGGGGCACGGGCCGAAGCCCTGCAAAAACCTAACAGGAGAAGGTGCGGTACCTGTGAGTTTGTTCTCGAGAACTTCTTGCTACGCGATCGGCCAATTAGTAATCACGTGGAGTGAGAGCCTTCTTGCGTCCCTCGTTATCGTGCAAATAGGGGTTGTTGGTACGATTAATGGTCGGCCGGTGCGGCTGAGGAGGGTTGCCAAGAACAGCAACATAAGCACGCTGCGCAGCCTGGCATTCATCGACACCACCACGCGCCTAGCGAATCAAGTACAAGCTACGCTCTAATTTCATACACGTAGCCACACATAGAAACACAGGTCAAGTGGATACAGTGTTACGCTCACGAAAGCCAAGCCAAGTTTGTTGGTTGGACACAACTATGGAGTTGTCAGGCCAAGACCGGAGCGGTTGTTAGTGAAAGAGTAACACTAGAGATTCAAATATGATATGATATAGTACGTGGATTAAAAAGCGACAATCGAATCAATGGATGCTTCGACCCTACAAAAGTATTATACATTGCCCATGCTTACACCGTATTCTTGACATTTTCGAAACGTTTTCACGCGCCATTTACCTTGCGATCTCCATGTAATTTGCAGCACCTAAAATTATAAAAGTTGGGTAATAATAAGTTGGAAGAGCGCACAAACTGAGAGCATTACTGAGACACTTTTTGATGCTGCCGTACATGAGAAACTGACCAGCAGTGAGTCCACCGATATGAAAAGACGCACTAGAAGTTCGGCAAAAGAGCCACGGAATCCAAACTCGCCCTCAATCTTAGATACACAGGAGACAGTACCTTCGCGGGCATCCCCTTCGTTTTGTTGATTATGGACACCATTGTGTCAGCGGGTTTAGACACTGGTGGCCTCTGCAGGGCGAAGAGAAATCGCGGAGCAGCATTCGACTCAGACGGCAGATACGAAATATACCGCAGTGCAGTTTTGTCTCTTTCTTTTCGAATCCAATGATACCGATCGACTGTTTTTGAAAGTTCATACATACGGGCCAAACTTGACACCTCCTTGGAAAAAATGGCATGTAAATGCTGGAACCAAGCCCGTCAACAGATCGCCGACGCCTTGATTTCGAACAACTTGTCGGAAACCACCAATCATACCGCAGTTTTAGGTGGCCGGGTCGGGCGGGATCTTGGGCCGGACGCTGTGGCAGCGTCGGTGAGTAACAATGAAAATAAGGATGACGTGATAACGTACACATCGACTCGACTGAAGAAAGCGTGAGTTATAGAACAGCCCAGGGCACCGGCCAGGGCGAGCCGAGAGGCTATCGGGCTTATGGATGGTGGCTTGGGCTAGGACAGCTGGAAACGCAGCCATTGCGTCGGTAATAGTTGCGCGAGATGAAGGACGGAGATGGCGGGGTGGATGATTGAGGAAGTACTACATTAAGAGAGAGGTCTCACTGAGTGCAAGTCATGAAGCGACGGATGGTTTCGGGTTGACTCGACGAGCTCAGGACACCATATCCCATCGAGTGCGAATGGACTGCAGTACTATGAATGTGGGGTTGCAGCCAATCGGTAGACGATAGGCTTTTTTTTGAGCCAATAGCAAATTTTTTGGATGAACTAAAGCGGGCCCACATTGGAGAATAACGGGGCTACTAAGTACTGCAGTCCAGTCGCACTCGATGGGATATTGCAGTCGGCGATTCCCCCATCAGACCAGATCGGCGAAGCTTTGCTCAGCAAATTTCATGGCCGAGCCGTGTTCTCCCCCTGAGACGAACTCAAGGTTATTGAGCAATATGCCTTTCCGCAAAACAGGCTTTCAGCGTGCTCCGACAGACAGTCACAACAACGCGGGGTCGACTGCCGGCATAGTGAACGTGAACGGCCGGCGAACCCCACCGGTCGCCGGATGTGTGGATCCCCGTCATGCCGACTAATCTAGCGAATTAACTGCTCGCACCTGGACGCAAGTGGGTCGCTGCCACAAAAGAGAGTCTCGAGTTGGCCGCCAACTACACTGCCGTTCTCTGTCTGCTAGTAAGTGTTCCAAGATCAGGTATTCATATTAAGCAGGCCGCGGGTTACTTTCCAGTACCTTGAACCAGGTTGATGAACATTCCAAGGCACAGCCATTCCTATCGTTCTTGCTCCGGCAGTAGGGCAATGGCACGATTACACGCACCCAGTGCATGCCTATGGTCAATTGGCGACAAAACCACAACCACTGTGAACAGGAACTGGATGTACAACTCACAGGTGGCCCGCTCCATGTTTGCTATGAACAGGCATAGAGTGCGATGAAGCCTTTTGGACGTCGGCCCTGTTGATTCACAACCCAGGTTTTCGATGGAGACGCCCAGTCTGCCCAGATGGAGGCTTGAAAAGGCTCAGATCTAACGGCCGCCAATTCCAAGATCCCGTCTGCCCAATGTGGCATCCCTGCATCCCGCCTGGCTTGTCTCACTGCCCCTACGAAGCGCGACGAAGGGTCCAACTACTCAGCTAGCAGTTCGCCCTGTTAGGGGGCGCAGGAGCATTACTTCTTTAAGCGAGTCGCGCTTACGGACACTTTCTCAACAAAATGGCTGTTTGTCACACAAATGTTGTTTGAACACTGTTATCTTTCACCGGCAGCTGTCGTGGAGATTGCCCAAGCCTACGAGTGAAGGACCATGAGCGAACCCACCAGCGACATCGCGCACACGGAGCGCGCGCCCATCTCGTCGAGAACGTCCAGGCCCGCGCTCAGAAAGGCGAAAGCCATTGATGACAGCCGACGGAAGAAAGTGATCTAATCGCTGTTTGACAATCAGACCTGTAAGTCGCGATGGAGCTGACTAGTTCTACCAATCCCGTACATGCCACATTGCCAGCCAATGCTGACAGGACCTTCGAATTGAACAGGCCTCGCGTTCTATACCATTGCCCCTCTACTCCTCGCTCACGTCTGCGTTCCGGCGGCGCGCCCATACACGTCCGAGTTCTTCAAGCTCTCATATCACAGCGCGACTGCAGGCAAATATGGCGCCGGTCACGATGATCTCTGTTTCGTCGCATTCTGCGTGGTACTCCTCATTGGTATTCGCGCTGCCATGATGCGACACGTCCTTGGGCCTCTCGGCCAGCTTTGGGGTATATCGAAGATGAAGGATGTCCGCCAGATTCTCGGAGCAGGGCTGGATGCTGGTCTACTACAGCGCCCTTTGGCCTCTAGGAATGGTACTGTGAAAGGATCCACCTACGGCCGTGGCCTTTCCAACGACTAATCCTGTGTCCAGTACCTCTATTGCAAAGCGCCGTACTACCTTGACATGAAGGGGCTCTGGGCCAACTGGCCCCAAAGAGAACTCGACGGGTTGATGAAGGGATATGTCATGGTGCAATGGGCATACTGGGTCCAGCAGGTCATTTCTGTGAATATCGAAGCGCGGCGCAAAGACTACTGGGAGATGATTGTTCACCATGCAATCACCATCTCCCTCATCGCCGCGTGCTACGCCTACCACCAGACCCGGGTTGGGCATCTGATTCTGGTCCTAATGGACGTTATAGAATTGATATTCCCGGTAAGCTCCATCTGAAAGGACTCCTGGGACAAGCCTATTACTAACAGTCACGATAGTTGGCCAAGTGTCTCAAGTACATCGGCTTCGCCGCTCTCTGCGACGTGATTTTCGGCGTGTTTCTCTTGGTGTGGGTTTGGACGCGCCATGTCTTCTATCTGATGACTTGCTGGAGCGTCTACTACGACCTCCCTCGATCCTTGGAGCAACCATGCTTCCGAGGCGCTGCAGGTGAGCTCGACGGGCCCTTCGCACCGCCTGAAGAAGGCCGGTCCCACCCGCTCGAACCTTTCAAAGACCCCGCGGGAACGGTGTGCATGACCAGTGGCATTACGAAGGGCTTCTTGACCTTTCTTCTCGCTCTCGAGGTCGTCATTTGTGCATGGTCATTCTTCATCATCCGTGTCACAGTGCGCGTGCTGAAGGGGTCCCCTGCCGAAGACGTTAGGAGCGATGTGGAGGTCGACGAGGAGGGAGAGGAGGTGGTCGAGTATGAGGAGGTGGAAGCGATCGAGGAAGACGTCGGCGTAGAGTCGATCGACTTGAAATCCTGGGAACGCTCCAGCGCCAAGAAGGAATCGAGCTCAAGGGTGAGCGGCGTCAGAACCCATAGTGGCAGGAAGGAATTACTCAACAGAATTGGTTGCGAGAAGCAGATTGATTGAGGCTGCGGCGACAGCACCCTTCAATTGGCCGGCCAAAACCCGCAAATCATATACACTCTAATATTCATTTCACCAAACATCACACGCTGGATATGAGTCTGTCGTCTGCGTCATTGCATCAAACACGTCGAAAGCTGGAGTAGAACTTTTGTCTCCCGCTTGGAGCATCTATTGCTCCATAGGTTTCAACCTATATTTCAACAAGAGGGTGGTGCAGAACTTAGCAGATCACTCTGTCAGTGAACAAACATCTCGATAGTGGATTAATGCCACGGCACCACATGTTGAAGGCGATGTGCAGACCCCGATGGACCCCTAACGGGTTGCTGTCGGCTTGGGCCCGCTCCGTCCGGGGCAATATGACGACATAGACTTCCGAGTGAGAGGGTAAGAATTCGTAGCGTGTCTCCCCCTTTTCCATTCCTCACCCCGGACTGGTTCCCTCGCGGCAAGGCAGAAGTGGCAAAGAACATTGAAAACATGGGTCTCAATGCTACGCACAGAAGCCGCCGAGACATGGGTGAACGCTTGTCTACAGACTCAGGCTTGGAAGGTGTTTGAACGCAGGAAAAGTAGAGGCTACAATTCAAGTGCGCCCTTGCGAGTGCTTGCAGCGCGGTTTGTAGTTTCCCGAATTGTACAGGCTATTTCGTGACGGTCCATACTCTGCCCAAATTTGACCAAAAAAAGAATCAAGTTGGTTATCTTGATTCTTATCCCCTGCTGCTGACCCCTCAATCTGATTACTTGTTTGTCACGCCCAACGACCAACCAACAGTGGCGGCCCCTGCATTAAGCTATCCATCCCAACAGCGACAGTTGTTTAATCGCGGCGGAATGTCCTGCCGCTGTTGAAGGCCACCTACTTTATTTGATTCCTGTCGAGGTCTGGAAGTCGACCATATAATCCTCTCTTTATTGTGCGTTTTTCAGACGTCGGAATCTGAGAACTCAAGCACGTTCCGTCCCGTCATTGTCTTTTCCTTCTGGCGAAACTACCTCGAAGAGCTCCAAGTCGGAGTCGCAAACGAAGAGTCCAAGCAGCGTCCGCTCATCTACGTCCCAGCACCACCGACCGACTTCGACGATAATCAAAACTGACACCACGGCGACAACGCGGCGTTCGAGGACGACATGGGTGCCAACTACATGGAGTTACAGCCAGGTGCTCAGGTCCCGCCTCGGTTGTTGATTAACTATCAAGCGAAAGGCTTCTCGAAACGCAAAAACGCAGATGTCCTCGCCCTCATGCGCCGCTGAACCTGGACATTTCCTCTGATCCCCACGATTGCGATGCTCTCCCTATACGCCATCAACCCGACCGAGTCCAACCCCATATACCACTTCATATTCCCATCCTATAACTAAGCTGGAAAAAGACAGCGGCAACACGACACAGTACGGGAAGGGCCCTTGGGACATCGCTTTTGTCTGTTTTTACACAGTAGTCCTGACCTTCACGCGCGAGGTCTGCATGCAGGAGATGCCAGGGCCGCTTGCTCGCGTATGGGGCATCAAGTCGCGAGCTAAGCGGAGAATATGTACACAGCGCTCTATGTCACTGCTGTTGCCCCGTGGGGTATGGGCATCGCGGTGTACATCACGCACGACATCAGCGACTTCTTTCTGGCCGTCTCAAAGTCGCTGAATCATCTTGAGAACAGGCTTCAGGGCGTGTCGTTTGGCGTGTGTATTGCTGTGTGGATTAATCTCAGACACTACATCAACCTGCGGATTCTTTACTCGGCGCTTCCTGGCTCCGAGTTCAGTACCGTCGGGCCGTACGAGCTGAACTGGGAACCGAGCAGTACAAATGTGCCTCGTCGAACGTCACCACATTTGGATTGTTGGCCGCGCTGCAAGCTCTGAATCTGTTCTGGCTGTATTGCTTGCTGCGAAGCGCCTACAAGTTTGCCTTCTTGGGGTTTGCGAATGCGAAGGATGACAGATCCGAGGACGAAGAAGAGTCGGTGCTTCAGCCGTCTGTTCAAGAGGAAGAACCAGCAGCTGTGGGCATCTCAGCCCAGGAAGTCGAGAAACATCGGCGTTACTGGTAATGGAGCTGTATACATGCAAGGGCCTCTGCGAGGAAGAAAACCGAGGAAGACCTCGCAATAGATGTTTCAATCGACGCACCCGAAACATCTGCCTTGGTCCACGCTTGGCATGGCCTCGCGTTTATGTGGGTATAAACATGCTTATCAGCTGAATATTCATCTCTCACACGAAGTTAACGACTTCACTTCAGACAGTCATGATGCAGAATATATATGATCATTTCAGGAGGTTTATGATAACCGGTTCAAATTATCATTGTGCACGTTCTCAGAGAACGAGACTCTGATTGTTGGTAAACAGGGGGAGACAGGCGAATATGCTGCAAACACAACAGTTGATCAACGATATGAAGTTTAATGCTACAAACTTAATTCCAATTCACTAAAATTATTAACGCCTCAGCAGCCTGGGCAGATTCATCGGCTCCCCAGATCCCAACGAACTCCGGAACACGGCGGCCATGGCAGGTGACAGGCCAATCTCCTCGGCGCGATCAATCCAATCGTCCAGGGCCAGTGCCTCTACATCTTCTCCTGTTTCACTCTTCAGGTACTCTCTGATGAGCCTCACATCCAACTCCAAGTCGCCCGATTCGTGGATGTAGTCGACACCACCCTTCCTAGCTCCAGACATGACGGCGGTCACCACCCTGTCGGTGACCGTCTCAGGCTGTACCAGATCGACAAAGCCACTCAGACCAGGTGCTGCCGGCACGGCGTGGACGCGCCGCGAGTAGTCGAGCATGTTCTGCAGGACGTCAGCCGCCGGGTTCTCGCCCGTCCTGTCGGCTCCAGGACGCAGTATGCTCGACGGCCGGTGGATGCAGACCGGCACGCCGCATTCTGCGTGTGCGTTCTCGAGGTATACCTCGCTGGCCCACTTGGAGGCAACGTAGCCATGTCGGCCGTCCATGGGGGGCGCATGCTCACGAACTGAGGTTTCTGCGAGCGCCTCGAAAGGCGTGTACATGGCAACAACTGTGGTGGAGATATAGTGCATCGGGATGTGCCGGGGACTGCACAACCGAACGAGTTCTTGCGTTGCTCCGAGATTGGCGGCGCGAAGTGAAGCGTACGTCTTGAGATGCGACACGTCCGCCCCGTTGTGGATGACTGCGTCTGCGGCCTGGAAGATCCGAAGGGCTGCGTCTTCGGTGAGGCCGAGGCGGGGCAAGCTTAGATCGCCCTCGAAGAATTCCGCCTTGGGCCCGAGCTGGGAAAGGACATCTTGGAGAGCTTGATCTGTTGAGTTTCTGACGGCTATGCAGATGACCTTCTCGACGTGCTCCTCGTTGACGAGAGATCTGGCAAGATACTGGCCGAGAAAACCCGTGGCCCCCGTCAGCACAACTGTGCGAGGCCGGGCTGCGGCCGGATTGGCGATGAGTTGTGGCGCCGCCAGCCCGGACAGCAGTGCGGTTTCACTAGCCCAATCAACTCGAGTGTCGCATTCCGGGTCGGTGTCGTCTATTCCGGGAAGAAGTCGGGCCATCGACCTCAAGGTGGTAGCTTGGAAGAGCTATGGCAGGGCGAAAAAGACGCCGAGATCCGCGCGGAGTCGGCCTTGCAGCTCGATCAGAAGAAGAGAGTTGCCTCCGATAGTGAAGAAGTCCGAGCTGGCTTCGATCTGGTGCAATCCTACCAGCTCATCGGGGATCACGGTTTCCCAAAAACCCCGAAGTGTCCTTTCGGTCTTGGAAAGCGCTGCTGATCCTGCAATACCCTCTGTCTCGTGTTCGGCCTTGTGGAAAAGCCCCCGGGGGATGGGCAACGAGGAGATCCCGCGCCGATCGACTTTGCCAGCCACGGTCCTGGGAAGGGCATCGATCGGGATGAGGGCCGATGGACACATGTTCCGTGGCAGTGGTAACTCGGCAAGAAGCCTCTGGAGGGACTTGCTCCTATCCTCGGCCAAGTTCTCAGTCGAAAAGACGACATGGACCACCATGAACTTGACCGCCCCTTCAGAAGTGCTGCGGAGGGAGGCTACGGCGTCGGCAAGGGTACCACCGGACGCTTGTAGTACGGCGTTCTCCACGTCCTTCAGGTCTATCCGCACGCCATTGAGCTTAATCTCGGTGTCGTCCCCGATGCGGCCTTTCGGTACAAGCGAGCCATCGTGCTGCAAGAACCCGACATCGCCTGTCCGGTACATGGTCGCCCACCCGCGCCTCGAGTATTCCTCGGTCGCGAATGGATCCGGCAAAAAGGATGCTTGAGTACGGTCGGGCATGTTCAAATATCCCATTGCAACCCCCGCACCACCGATGGCAATCTCACCGGTCTGGCCCACGGGCTGGAGGTTCTGGCTTGCGTCAAGAATGTAGAACCGCTCGTTTGCAGATGCCGCTCCGACGGGGATTGTACCTTGATAGAAACCAGGGACACGGTACGGTAGCTCCGTCTTGGTCGAGCCACATGTCGTCTCAGTCGGGCCGTATACATTGAAAAGACGGAGGCCATCGCGGTCCACCTCTTGGAAGAGTTGGAGAAGCGGCTCCGTGACAGGTTCTCCGGCAACCAGGGCCAGGCGCCAGGCCGATGACCGCAATCCGTCCTGACTTTCGCGCCTCAGCCAGCTCTTGTACTCAGTTGGAGTCGCGTAGGTGGTCGTCACTCCTTGACGTTGGATGAGCTCAGCCATCGCGTGCGAGTCTGCACGCATGGTGTGGGAAACTGTATGCAGTCGGGCTCCCACGCCAAGAGCCAAGAACACTTGCGCGACGGTCAAGTCGAAGCTCCATGCGCTCTGTTGCAAGACGATATCATGCTCATTCAGCCCATACGTGGCAGCACAATGGTCGAACTCGTGCTTCAGGCTGCTGTGGCGTAGGATGACTCCCTTCGGGTTTCCCGTCGAGCCACTGGTGTACAGGATGATTGCCGGTGCGTCTGGCCGAGCGAGGTTGGGAACTGCTTCCTCACTTGTGTCTTTCAATTTGCACCACAGTCTCAGCCAGGAGGTTGGTGCCTCGGGTGATACTTCGGGCTTGTGCGTAGTAGTCAGCCAGTAGCCCGTTGTTCATCAAGTGCTCGAGCATGGTGGTCTCTCCCAAAATGGCACGCGGCATCTGTTCTCCCACGATGTGCATAGCCTTGATCTCGGGTTGATCCGAGAACGGCTCAGAGAGAGCAAGAATATCCTCCAGTGTGTCATTGAGCCAATCCTTTTTCGCATAGCGATGCTTGCCTTGCTGAACGAGCTTGTTTGTGTGAGAAGCAAAAGACAGATAGGCTGCATTGTATATGTCAGATCGCCCAAGATGGTCCTCTGGGATTTGATGCTCCAATTGTCGGAGGTAGAAATACCTGCCGCGTTCAAGGATGGTTGCCATCTCCTTGTCTTGCACCGAGGCTTCATACGTGCCGGGAATGTCGGCGTTAGGCTCGGAATGGACCAGTGCGTTGCGTAAAACTGCTGTTGGTCGTCGGCCGAGGACGCAGGAGTGAAAGGGAAAACGGGAGTCCTTCCACTTGAACAACGGTGTGCTCTCCATTGTAGGCGTGCCTATCGACATCGCCTTGGAACCCGGAGGTGTCTTGGGACTCCGCTTCATCGGACATGGACGCAACAAATGGCACTTGAGCAGCATCCAACCAATGACGTCCACATAGGGAGGGATTGACCCTAATCCTGTCAATGCGGGTTGGGAGATGCAGGCTCCACAGCCTACCGTCCTTAGGGTAGCTGAAAGTCAAGATGATTGAGTGGAAAGCTGCGTCCAAAACCGCAGGATGGATGATGAGAACATCTTGGCTGGGCTCGGGGGTCGTCAAGGCAAGAGAACCAGACGCTTTCCCAACCTTCCTTTTCAAGCCAGAAAGGGCTTTGAAGGGACCAGTGTATCCATAGCCAACATCGTTCAGGGAGGAATATGCGAGCTCGGTGTCCACGTGAACCATGTAAGGCTCGATGCATGCCGTTGCCGGTAGCGTCTCCGGAGACGCCTCGCCTATGAAAACGAATATCTGGCAGCTGGCCACAAGCTGGAGGTCCTGCTGCGATCCAATGCACGCCTCATACGTGAAATGAGCTGTTATACTATCGGGGTTTTCTCGGCTGATGTTGCTAACCACGGATCTGACCTCGATGCCAGACTCTTGTTCGTCGTTTCCAAACACCAAAGCCTGGTGGATGACCAGATCTTTGATCTCCATGAGCTGAATGGGAGCTTCATCTACCAGGAAAGGGATCGTCTCGAACGCCGTGGCCGCATATGCAGCTGCCGGAAAGACCGTTTGGCCCTGGATCCTATGATGATGAACCCACGGAAGATCATGAGGGCGTGGAATTGCCTTCCATGTAACCTGATGTGCTGAGCTCTGGGGTTGTAAGTCGCCGAGAAGCTGATGAGCTGGTTGACTCCTTGTGCGTAGGTTTCGTGAAAGGAAGGTTAGATTCATGCCAATACCCTTGAGTATGATTCCACTGATATGTTGGCAGATCCGAGATGAAACGGTGCAACATCGGGCCACCCAACGCGGATTCGTAGCGGTCAAAGTCGATGATGAGATTGTCGACGTGCGACCACACATATCCGATGGCAGATGAAACACTCTGGATAGCGTTGGTGTTGCATTGGAGTAGTCCCGTGTATGGAATGTCAACCTTTTGGTCGCGAAGCGTATCCATCACAGGCCCCTTCAAAGCAGGGTGTGGGCCGACTTCAATCGCAGCGTCGAAGGGACCAAGCTGCATGGCTTTTTCGACTGCTTGCATGAATAGTACGGGTGATAACAGGTTGTCCACCCAGTACGAGGCATCGAGGTTGTGTGACTCGTGCAGAGACTGGTCCGGGCGGACACTGGAGATCCAAACACAGTCCGACTCAGATTGCTTCATCTGAATAGAGAAAGTCTTCATAGACTCCAGATATGGCTGTGAACAAGGGATCATGTGGTGCGAATGATAAGCCTTGTCCACACGAAGACGTCGCACGAACTTGCTTTCGTCTTCGAAAATGTCAATCATCTCCACGATGGCATCTTCATCCCCAGAGATGGTGATGCTGGAGGAAGTATCATCCTGCGCCTACGCCACCACTCATTCAGAGAAGTACTTTGGCAAGCCGTACGAGTTCAAACCTCAGAGATGGCTTCCCAAAGACCATTCTGAGGACGACCATGTCTTTGAGGAGGATGATCGAAGCGCTTTCAGACCATTTAGTGCCGGATCTCGAAACTGCCTCGGTCCAGCAATGGCCTACTTGGTGCTTCGGATCATTTTCGCGAAGCTTTGCTGGCGGTTCTAATGGGAATTGGTGAACAAGAATGAGATGGATTGGGATAGAGATCTGCGGCTGTACATTGTGTGGCAGAAGCCAAAGGTGCATGTTCGCCTCACGCCTTTTGAGAACACGGCGTAATCGATAACCTCGTCTGGCCTCCAGCAATTGTCATCACGATTTTAACAGTCGATAATTGATCTAGTTTCACTCAATCAGAAATTGAACCACGTCACGCTGTGTACGAGGTTGTGAGGACAGCCAGCCGAGCATTCACTTCGTCGGAGATTGTGGCATGTAACGATAGGAGAAGGATCAGAAACAAATAGCCAATTCAGCTACTCATCACTCCTTCGATGATGACCTTCGTAAAACTTGCATCGTTGTGCTTTTCAGGTGCAGCATTTCGTGTTTGCTCCATTACAGGGCAAACGAGTAGCTTCGCAGAAGAAGGACCAAAAACAGAAACGAGGATTTCATGTTAGAGTAAAGAGATCAATACGGAAACTGAATCACCGCATCAAACATAACTTTCATGTTGTCAAATTACAGAAAGAAATTTTGTAGATAGATCGTGACAGCTATGTCCAGAGCTCATTCTACATAAGTTTCATTGGTGGTTGAACGATGCCACACACTACCACGCCCTCATAGGTGAAGGGCATTTATCACCGCTTTATCTAAAGCAATCGACCGTAGGATCTATATAGTAGAGCCTTTGATACGATTAATTGTCTGTCTGATAGTCTGAAATGTTTCCCGCGTCTGTCCCATTACTGCCCGAACGATTTCGGACGTGTTCTTCTGGCTAAGAATGCCAACCTCCGCATCAGAGGCGCCATCTCGGTGATCCCAAATTCCATATTTTGCAGGGAGACCCATCAATCTCCCCACAGTGTGCATTTGGTACTCGAAAACCTGGGTCATCATCATGAGCTGGATGCTTGTTGGCTGCGTCCAAAACTTCGCGGTAGCCGCAGCCGATGCGCCAGGTCCAGACCCCTCGCGTAAGCAGTTGCTCATGCGAGTGAAGACGATCTCGAAAAGCTTCCCATGCTGAACGTACGTTGACAGAAGCATCAAGTTCAACGAGAGCGCTGGTGGCGGGGCCGAAGTCACCGTCTGCAAAACGGTTGCAAACCGCATGGTTACGTTCAAAACACCATTCCAAATGCCGAGATCTCGGCCCCCCGTCGAATCCACATCTTTGCTGTCATGGAAGGCATTTCTCGTCAGTTGCGGATTCCACGAGTCCCAGGATTGGTCTTTCAGCTCCGCCAGTTGATGAGAAATGCTGCCGAGGAGGCCCACGACGTAAACGCCCGTGTCGCCGGCGCTTGATGTACTGGGCATGGCGATGCCGCTTTGACCAGAGACCCTATCGTCTACGCCGCCCGTTGACCCTTGAAGATGCCTGTTCAGGTATTCTGCCATGTCGTCCAGATCTCCGAAGTCGAGATCGGGAACGCTTAACTCGGAGAAGACGTGTGATTGTGCTCTTGGCGGGGGGATGGTGAGGTCTTCGGACGTAGACAACGCAGTTGGGGAGTTTGACGCATCCAACCACCTGGCTGAGGTGGTATTTCCATGTCCCGATACCCTGTTGTTGGGGAAATACTGGGAAGGGCCTGAATCCGTTCGTTGGCTCTGTGTCGTCGGTGAAGGATCTGTTTCCATCGTGACACGCAGGCCACGATGCGTCGAGACGCGACTTTTCCGAGCGCCATATATAGACTGAGAGTCACCGACCTGGGCTCGGTGATTCGCGTGTACTGGAGGCCGCCCGAGTGGCCGGCCGATGCTCGTGACACACATGGCACCCAGACGGAGACAGCGCTCACAGGTTGCGCTGTCCGGCTGGCTTCGGGCACGTTTGAGCTTCGGTTCCCGGCACCGATCGCAAGCGTATCTCTTCGCTGTCTGATTGTTCACGTTACCAAGAGTTCATTTCGATAAATCGTCCGTGCCCGTGCGAAAACGGTCAGGGGCATTGTGTACAAGGCTGATTCGGTGCATTTAAGTCATTCGGGGGCCTGCCACTCGCGTGGTGTATCCAACGAGACCAAGTTGATTGTGGCGATTTATTGTCCAAATCTTCTCTGGACCATCTTCTTCCGTCTAGGCATCTGCGCAGAAGCTGCAATGAAGGCTGTGCTGGGTTGCTGGTTGCATTTGAGGTGGGTTCTCGCCAACCGAGACCGCTTACTCTCTCGGCTCTAATACAGTCCAGCCGGCGAAGGAGTTCATTGCGGGATGGACCGCGCGACCCGGCAACGATGCCGTGGATCCACAAAACAACACCGAGCCCCCCGTCCAAACGCAGTCAGCAACGCGCTGGACACAGTCGGCGGTTTCTCGGCCTGAAACGGACATACGGATAAGCAGTCGTTCGGCCACTTTGCAAAAGGACATCGAGAGGGCACATTGTAAGCATGCGACCCCACATGTGAAGGATTCTGATCCCCGGACGAGCAGAAGGCTTGCCATCCTACGATCCTCCACAGCAGAGGTAGGGCTAGGTTCTCACTGCGATATGGAATTAAATGGATTTGTCAAGGCGTCATTTGCGCTTCCGGATGCTCAAACGGTCTTAATGGTGAGATCCATCTACCCACTGCCCCAAAGTCATCCACAAGGCCTTTTCCACAGCTCCACGCAACGACTCTCCCCTCAGCCTAGTGCAAGCACTTCGCTGTCCATTCCAGCACCATGCTTCGTGAGCTCTTGTATGGGATCTCAGGCTTGATTCTGCTGGCTTACGCTGCAGACCTTTACTACAATGCAGGGGACGATCCTAGGGAACCAAATCGGATACGTTCGAGCCTCGAGGGTACCCCTGATCGGGCATGTACTTGGACTCATGAGCCAAGGACCTACATACTACAGAAAAACGAGGTATGTTTGATATCCTCTGACGAGGTTTGAAGTTTCAAGGGCAATTGATAACCGGACCTCATGGCAGCAACTCCACCAAGGCCGAGATCTACACGCTGGGATGTTTCAACTTCAAAGTTTACATCAGCGCTTCCAGTCGCCTTCTCCCCTTCATTCAGAAGCAATCCAGGGTCCTTTCCTTCAGACCTTTTCTCCAACTAGTGGCACGAAAGTACGGCGATGCGTCGGACGCTGCCTACGAGATCTTTGGCGGAAGTTTGCCCGATGATTTGAGCCAGTCTGTGAAGATGAGCTTGGCTCCTGGCCGGCATCTCGACGAGCTGAGTCTGAGAATGGGCAAGAGGGTTCTTATTGACATAGATTCGTTGCTTGGCTCCAATTCCAAGGTATCTTTGTTATCTTGGGCTAGAAATGCTGTTGTTCAGGCGACAAGCTGCGCTGTCTACGGAGAAGAACATCCATTTCTTGATCCAGAAATCGAGAGTTCCTACTGGTGAGTCATTTTCGTCTCGTTCAAGTGGATTCGCTCTGCTAACCAGCTGGCAAAGGAAATGGATGACATACCTCACCGCGCATCTGGTTGGTTGGTTGGATGTGACGAAGAAGGGTTACGCTGCAAGAGCAAAGGTCTTCCAATCGTACATCAAGTATTGCAAAAACCTTCCCGAAGAGAGCTCTCATTTGATGAAAGAGCACCAGCGTGTTCTAGGAGAGGCTGGGATATCCAGCACGGACAAAGCCAAACAAGCTGCGATTTTCACCTTTGCCTCCTTCAGCAACTCGGCGCCGACGTTGTACTGGACCTTGTGGGAACTATTCTCCCGTCCTGAGATACTCGTCGAGGCCAGAAATGAGCTCACGCAACACGCAGTTGCCAAGTTAGACAGCGCGAGCTTCGTTCTCGACGTCGCGGCTCTCAAGTCTCAATGTCCGCTCCTTCTCTCCGTGTTCCAGGAGACACAGACAACTCGCCACGTCAACCCTAGCTTCCGCAAAGTTTTGGCAGACACGCTTCTGGACGACAAGTACCTTTTGAAAGAGGGAAACTAACTTCAGGTACCAGGGAACGTCATTCATAACGAACCAGGTATCTGGGGCCCGACAGCTCTGCAATTCGACCCGTATCGGTTCATGCCCAAGAAGGGCGGTGAAAGAGACGCATCAACTGCCAGTGGCTTTGTCCCGTGGGGAGCTGCACCGTATCTCTGTCCTGCGAGACAGTTCGCCGCAACCGAAATCCTCATCATAGCTGCGCTACTTGCTATGAGGGCTGATCTGAAACCTGTAGGCGGAGCATGGGAGAAGAATCCGGCTTTGAACCATGCGGACCTTGCTACCCTCTCGCCTCCCATAAAGGATGTTGACGTGCTTATAAGCGTTCGGGGAGAGTGGGCTGGTGAGTGGACTGTGAAGATGGGTGAGAGTCGAAGCCGTGTTGCTCTTGCCTCCGGGTAAGCAGAACAGTGTCAGGGACTCACCAAGGCTTCGAAGGCAATAATATAGGATGTATTCTTATCATCATCACCATAGAATTACCTTGAATGGCAGACAATTCAAGTCATACTCACAAGTGTCTATACCTGTCTGGACTGTTGCTTTCATCATTGGAAATGAAATATGTTTCGGCAAATCCTTCTAAATCAGTTGAAGACAATCTCTCAATAAGCCTAGATTTGGGTATCTTTATAAAACCTGCCTGATGAACAGCGTCTCCGCAAGTGCAATCAAGTCAATTTCAACCCCCCGACTTGCTGAATTAGCTATTTCTTTTGGTGATTTTGCTTACTTGGATTACTTATAATTAAAACAAATCAATTACTATATAAAGATACGTTATAGCTATACAACAAAAGTCATAATAATCCTAATAACCTAAAGTTATTGCTAGGTAGTATAACCCCCCTCTTCAGCTAGTTCTTCGCTAGTTAGAGACTCTCTATAGTACTAGGGCTTATCATAAGCCTCTGCGAAGTGAGGGTTAACTTAGCCTAACTAAAAGCCCTCTCATAGTTAGCAGATATTTTCAGTTTAAGCATAATAAAAGTAATACTATATATAAATAATAAGTATGAGATAAGATGCTAAATATCTTTTGTAAATAGTATCTAATTATAATAATACTTATACTATTCGATTTATTATAATCACCTCTATCCCTCTAGAGTTTTTAAAAAAGATTAGCTACTAACTAGTATTATAAGGGCGTTCTAAAAAGCCTTATTAGAATATATAGTGATTATAGGGGTAGTAATAGTAGCATATTTTAGTAGCTAGGTATGCCTAAATAAATAGGGCCCCGGCTGATCTATAGCCTCCTATTAGCTAGATTATAAGATATTAAATATTTCAAGTAAATCGGAGGGAGTTGAATTAACTACTTAAGGGATAGCGATAGCCTCACTTTGACTAGTAGGATTGAATAGTTTGTTAATCCGATTGCACTTGCGGAGACGCTGCTGATGAATATATTAGAGCCAGCATCTCAAAGTAGCTTTGACTTTAACTCTCCTCTGGCGCTCTACAGCGTTAGGATAATGTCCAAATGGACAACACATATTCACTCATCAGTCTGGTCACACCATGAGAACTTACCACCACACGTTAGCCGGTCCAGCCCGTTCTCCCCTCCTACACATCAAAGGTCTCGTCACAATATTAAAGGCCCGCTTCTATTCTTTCATGTGATGCTATAAAGCTTCACTCAGCCGTAGTTGGCACTGTAAATTCATAACTGAAGTGTCGTAGTAGTTGAGCCGCCCTGCATTGTGGTGGGGTGACAAGGCTAATGACCTAGTACTGAACTAGACATCGCAACCAAATATCCTGAAAAGACAATATGTGGCCTGCGGCTACCCAAACGCTCTAACTATTTTTGGGCTTCTTGACAAACTCACACATGCATGGATGTGCCATCTTCAAGTTCAGCTCGATACGAATTTGCTGTTCGGGTTATTCTGCAGGAATCCGAATCTCCTCGTACTCCTGACAAATTCTCGCCAGAACATACTCCATCTGCTGCTGCCCAAACTTCTAACCTAGGCAGTGTCGGGGTCCACTTCACGTTGTCCAAATCAGCTTACGTTTCCCACGGTTACCATACTGAGATGTTCAAAGACTTACTGGTTGTACGGAATGAAGTGCCAGCGATTGATGTTGGCGCCCTCCCAACGCTCGGGTCGGAACTCGGGCCGGAACTCGGGCGCATCCTCGCCGTAGATGTCTTTACGACGCTGAAGACCACCTAAAGAGTAAACTTATGGTTGTGTAAGCAACGAGCATTTCCAAAGTACTGCCTCAGCCGCATCACTTACTGATGGTTGTGTCCTTGGGAACTGCGACGGGCTCTCTGCCACTCTTTCCTCCTCCGATTGGCAATGTGGCATCTTTCAACGCCATTCTGACATTCATGCCGACTAGATATCATCAATTAGACTTGGTTCTGAACAGGTCTATATCATCTAGTACTTACGAGGGTGATACAGTCGGAAGGTCTCATTGATCACGGAGCGGATGTACATCATCTCTTTGAGATCAGATGCCGAAGGCGGCTTGTCGCCAGATCTGACAGGGTATGAGTATGGTTTGATGCAGTTGGTATGGAGCGGATACTTACACTCGTGCAACCTCAGCTTGCATCTTCTTCATGACACAGTGACACTGGGGTACTTTCCCATCAAGAAGATAGCCCACGCAATGAGAATGGCCGAGGGGTCCTGGACCAGTCAGTTCAAGTACTGGGTTTATGCAACGTATTTCAAGATCCAAATACCTTTCCACCAAGCATGATAGTCATCATGGAGTCTTTGATGTCCTAAAAAGGAATTAACATGCGTTTCATCGGCCGCGAAAAAGCTTCTTGCTCACCTTAACACTCTTCTTTTGGCTCACGAGGTCGTCCAGCATGTTATAATCCTCGGGCGACTTCTCTGACAAATCTCTCGCGTATGCTCGGTCCACAATGCCAGAGGTATAGTCGTTCAGTTCTTTGAGTGCCTTGGGAGCCAGATACTTGTCCTTGACATAATAGGCATTCTTTCCGAACAACATACGCGCTGTATTGATGGGATGCAACGTCTCCATAGGTTCTCTGAATGGGTGATGTCTTGTGAGGGCGTCGGCCGACTCGCCGAAAAACACCTCTGAGACGACATCGAGCTGGTACCGGTCGGCGACATCGTATACCTCGACAGGTTTTCCGACGTCGAAGCATGCAAACAATTTCTGGGCATGCTTTTCGGTGATCTCAAGATCGTCCGGACGCATCTTCATAACCTGTAGAGATTCCATCGTCAGCCACGAAACTGCACGGAATTGCTGTGGTGCCTGTGCACTGGTATTTCACATACATGACCCTTGATGCGCTCTTTGCTGTTATGCCAGTCCTCGCCGTCCACTATATCACACATCAGTAAATTTGACAGTCTGGATGAAGCTGTGAGTGACTAACCAACAAAGATTTGTGTTTCTCCGAGCATGTCTCCCCAGATACGCTTGGTCACTTCGCCTCTTCCGAAGCTGGACCACTGTTCCATTGAATCAGATTTCGTCTATCTGGAACCACACAATGGAGGTTCGGTTTTGACATGCTGGTTAAACGCACCTCTGTAGACATGATTGCCTTGATGTTGGCAGGCTCATCGGTGAAGATCAAGCCTGTGCCAAACATTCGCATCTCAACGGTGCGGCCAGGCACGGCTTCAAGCCAACTGTTGACGAGCTCGAAGAACGCGAACTTGAAGAACCGGTATAAGGAATACACGGCCAAGCCAATCCCTTTGGCATCATTTGTGAGCGATCAAGATATTTTCTCTAGACGTGAAAACTAACCAAGCGGGGCCTTGAACGGGACAAGAGGAGGTGGGGAGCCAAAATCGCGAAGCATCTTGTCGCGACGCGATTTGGCTCCCCAGTCGAACACGTAGATGCTAGCGACCAGCAGAGAGGAGTATGCAGCCCAAGTCCAGCCCTTTGACATCTCCTCTGTCAACTTGGACGATGCAATTGTGTTGATGTTGGACTTGACGGCATCCGGTATGTACGGAGAGATGATGCTGACAACGTTGCTAGCGAAATCGGTCAAATTGCCGCCCAAGGCTGTAGGCAAGCCTGCCGAGGGAATAGACGAGGTCATAATCGCCTAGATTTCTGGATCTTCTTTACCGTAACAGATTATTGGGATGTGCCGACTTGAGCAACACGCTTTCGGGTGTTGCACGTTTGGCGAGATATATCAGGTAGCTCACAGGAGGTAGGTCGGCCAGTCGTGGCTCCGTCGGTTGTGGGCCAACGCACAGCGAGTGAGCAGTGTCACAAATGGTATTACTTGGAACCCTAGATTCGATCAAGTATCGAAGGGTCTAGAACAGGGTAGTGCGAGAATCCTTCATGACACTTCATGCAGGGCACTCGTCCGATGTTTATGGAATCGTGTGACCACCTTCCCGTTGCAGGTTTGTAGGGATATTTACCCGCTTATCGGATGCAGAAGCGGTGGGGGTTCGGATGGCTCTGGTCATTCTGCAAGTCGGCAGGTCTTCGGGAACTTGTAAGCGTTATGGGCGAGTAAGGATTGGTATTTCCGTGGGAGCCGCCCGGGGCCGCCAGACCCACTTCGAGTCGGAGCTCGGAGTCGGAAGATTATTCGGAGGCTAAGTATCCGAGCGGAGGATGACATGCAGGCTCCTTCCGCTTATTATATGATCCTTCGACCTTGGAGACATGCCGAGGCGGCTCAGGGACCCTGCATGGAAGGCTGAACGTAAGACTCCATCATGCACGCGTAGGATCATCGCAATAAAAAGGGGAGGGCCTGGTGACAGTAGTTTCAGTCGCCAGCAGTAATTCCAGGACGACGTAGTTGCGAAAATGGCCAAAGGGACGACAATCACAGCTCTTGTTCAATCACCAAATGGCGGGGGGCCACCGGCGGTCTCGCGAGACCAGCCTATGCCGCAAATCAGAGAGCCGCACGAAGTCCTGATCCGTGTATCGGCCGTCGCGCTCAACCCAACCGACTACAAGATGCCGGACTACCATCCAGTGCCCAACGCCGTCATGGGTTGTGATTTCATGGGCACTATTGTCGCTGCCGGCCCTGAGGTTGACAGCACGTGTATCGGGATGCGTGTGTGCGGTCCTATGCATGGCTCGAACCCCGGGAACCCGGACTCAGGAGCGTTTGCCGAATATCTCCTCCAAGATAGGCGTCTTCTTGTGCGAGTTCCGGATTCGTGGAGTGATCTCGAGGGGGCGGCGCTTGGAGGAGTGGGATGGGCGACTGTGGCATTGGCCATGGAGGACTCGCTCCTTCTGACGGGCACTCCCTCACAACCTGCCCCCCTGCGGTCCGACGGAACTCGAGTGCCAGTCCTCGTGTACGGCGGTGCTACTGCCACCGGCACCATGGCTTGCCAGTTGCTATCGAGGTACGCGCGATGCCATATCAATCATGTTCAGGCCAGATAAACTCACATCTCTTCACAGTGCAGGCTACGATCCCATCGCTACATGCTCTCCGGCTTCCGCGGCTCTTGTGAAGAAGTACGGTGCTGCTTCTACGACTCCGTACTCCTCCCCAACCTGCGGGGAGACAATCCGCGATGCGACAAAAGGCGCTATTCGAGCGGCAATCGACTGCATCACCACACCTGAGTCGGTAAAATGCTGTTTCACAGCTCTTGGCCGCGCGGGTGCGCGATACGCTTCCCTCGAACACGCTCCTGATGAGTGGAGGATGAGAAAAGCAGTTAAGATGGACATGCCGATGACATATGTAGTCATGGGCCGAGAAGTGAAGCTCGATGGCGTGTACCACCGCAACGCGGACCAGTCCAAGTTTGACCTGGGAGCACGGTGGGCGCTCGAGGTTCAGGCCTTGGTGGACGAGGGACGTCTGAGATGCTATCCGGCCCGTGAAGTGCCGGGCGGATGGCAGGGCGTTATCCAAGGCCTCGGAATGTTGAAGGCAGGCTAAGTCCGAGGGCAAAACCTTGTAGTAAGAGTAGGGGGTGCTTGACATTCTTACGGCGGTTTGCGTATCAGTATGGCCCGTAGTATGACGCGACAATCCATGTAACTTTGTTCCGTTTATAGCGTATGTACGTTTGCCTCAAGAAACACGTAGCAGGCTGTCTTGATCAAATTGCGGCCTCGATTTCGCTCAATGCACATGTCTTGTCCTGAACAGTGTTGGGTGTTGCCAATGGTCCTGCGCTAATGACCCAAGATTGGGCACCTAGCACACATAATAGGTACCCTGGAGTCGTGTATATAGAACTCCTGGTCATTATAAATGTTGTTGAGTAAACATGGACATATATTCTCTCCTCAATTTCTGGCAATGCCTATGGATGCGCTTCCATTCTAGATTTGGTATAGCTGTGCTAATGTCAAGCCAAGGATTTCGCCGATGGATTCGGAAGAGGCCTTTTCCCCGTAGTCTAGTCGCCATCTATTTATAAGTCTTGCCCAAATAGGGCGCACGACTACCATGTCAGATTGCGGGCGGGCAAACTTGTCAGCTTCGGGCTACTTCAATCCCATTCGGAGGCTTTTTGGTTAGGGCATGTACATTCGGTGCTTTTTCAGCGACTTTAAGGGGCCTTTCAGTCCACTAGCAATCGGTTCCTGGCGTTGGTAAAAGTACGCAGGGTGACCTGTAACATTTAATCAGTTGCATTGTCTTCATGTGCTTCTCCCTTGAAGTTCCTGTGTTCAACAACATTGCATCTACTTAAGAACTCTTGGCATCGACTTTATCTCTACTCTCGACATTCACACGTCTACAGCATCTAGAGATGCAAATTACCCAGCCCGCGGGTACCCATGGGTACCCGCGGTATGGGTTGGGTAGTAACGGGTACTACCCAGAATGTTAGAAGTTACCCATAGGTACCCATAGGTTATATAGGTTTGGGTCATAGCTAATATAGGTACCTATAGGTTATATGGGTTTGGGTTATAGCTAAATTAGGTACCTATAAGTAAGAGGTTTTATATAACTTATTATAAGCATCTTTTATAGTAATCGACTTAATTCTTTAATTCTATAGATATCTATATCTAGAACTAATTACTACTATAGTTCCTACCCGCCTTTAGGATTACTTAGACTAAGTAGAGGTCTTTAGGTATAATAATAATATACTTAGCGTAAATTATAATAAGGTTAACTACTAGATTTATTAGTTTAATATATAAGTAACGAATCGGGGTATATACTCTTAAAGATACTAGCGAGAAGAGACTCGGTAGACTCTTAAAGAGCGTAGATAGCTAAGGCTTAGAAGCGAAGATCCTAGTTTCCCTAGTCCTAGTAGATTTTATATATAAGGTGCTAGAAGGGGAGCTTATAGATAAGAAGATTAGTAGACTTCTAGTATATACGAATTTTATAGAAGGCTTTAGCTAGAAAGGGTTAATTTATAGTTATCTTTTATATTAATTTTAACTTATTACTAGGGCGCTAGCGATGCTTCTTCTTAGTAGCTCTAGCTTAGATAGACTTACTAGGGGCTGATTTACTACCTATAGTCTTCCTTACTTTAGATACTTTGCTAGCCTTCTTGCTAGACTTCTTGCTAGCCTTCTTAGCATTAGTAGCCTTTTAGGCGTTCTTTATTCTAATAGATAATATCTAAATATAATTAGTATAAAGAATAGGTATAATAAAGGAGAGGTTTAACTTATAATATAATTTATATAGTATTAAATATAATATTAGTATTATTTATAGAAGAAAAAGTTAAATATATTATTAGCTAATTTTTTATTATTTAGCTATTTATATTATACCTTCCTTTAATTATTTATAAGAAGGTGCGAACCTTTTAAGGAGAGTATAAAGCTATTTCTATATAGAATATAGATATTAATAAATCTATAGTAAATCATATAACTATTATAAAAATATAAGGATTGACTTTTTAAAAAGAGGGTATTTAGAGTAATCTATAGTTATAATTTAAAGTATTTTAATTTTTTGATTTTTAATTAGAAGAAAAGGATAGCACCTGCAGCGCGTTATATATAGGCTACTTGTAATTAATTTTCACGGTTTTTTGATTTTTCTAAATAATAATAAAATCTTCCCCCTAATAAGTACCTACTAAATAACTTCGCTAATATTATAATAACTACTATAGGTAATATATAATAATCTTTATACTAAACTTTTACTTACTAACGACTATTTTAATTAGAGAGTAGTATATTATATAAAATATTATCTAGGCGGAATTGTAATATGTTTTATATAGATTTATAGTAATTATTTATACTAATTAGCAATAGGTTAACTGCTTAGATCTAGCGCTAGAGCTAAGCGAAAGGCAGAGTTAGAATATTCTAATAATATAAATACTAAGAAGTCGCGCTAACGAGTTAAGAATATAAATAAAGCCTAAAAGGCGATTAATCGGGCTAAAAAGGCCCTTAGATAGTAGAAATCCTATAAGCTTAAGGCTCTGAGAAGTTTAGATATATAGATTAATATATCTATAATAGAGCGTACTAACCTCGAAGCTCGAGAGATCTAGTAAGTTAATACCCTATAGTAAGTATCTTTATTTCAAATTACTTTCTTTATATTAATATTATCTAGTATATCAAAAGGAACGTATCTAAGCTAGCTTCTTATAAG